>JAQFZG010000029.1:0-67999 GCA_034695465.1 Entomobrya nicoleti
TTGTGGATTTTGGGTTGTGGGTTGTGGATTTTGGTTGTGGGTTGTGGGTTGTGGATTTTGGGTTGTGGGTTGTGGATTTTGGGTTGTGGGTTGTGGATTTTGGTTGTGGGTTTTAGTAATACCCCACAATACTTAAGTTTGCCTTTAGATCTAAAATTTACGAAAACCTTTTTGTTTATTTTATATATAAATCACATGGAAAGAAAAACTTTCAAAAGCAATATTTTGTTTTAGATATATTGTATTATGTTTCTCAACTACTCTTGCTAATTCGTTACAATTCTGAGTAACGTTTCTGTATTAATTTCACGCTTATTTTAAATAAGGAATGCTTTGACAGATAATGAATTTGACAAAAGCGTGCCATTCTCATAAATGGGCGTAACGTTTAAAGCATAGCTATTTAAGTTATTAGCCCGGCAAAGGATTTATTCTTCGGCGGAGCATTTCATCTGTATGCAGGACACTAAAGTTTACAACACTTTTGTTCACACGTTTAATAATAATAAAGGTATTTAGTACATTCACTTTTCTTAGAAATTTGTTTCATACTTTCTAGTCGCCTTTTTCTCTTGAATAGATAAATCGACAACCTTAAACCAGTTCAAACTTTTTGCACTTTCAAACAAAAAGTGGCCATATAGTCCAAACTGACAACCTTTGTTGACGAAAATCTACTTTACGAAATTCGATCCATATCTATTGTTTGGCTGGTAAATCATAATAGATTTTGCAAAAAATTAACTATCTTGTATTAAAGATTTGGTAAACATGTCAAGTTTTGGACTATTGGATAATATTTTAGTATTATTGACATATCAAGAAGATTTGGTATTTTTTTGTTTTGTGATCTCGTAAATTAATAAGTAGTTAATAATTCTTGCTTGCTAGCTTTACATAATGTCCGCCCGAACTTACTTACAATTACCAGAAAATTATTGACTGATTAGAACCGAACTTGAAACAGAGCTGCAGGATTACATCTTACTTTAATTTAAATCTGCCATTCTGGCTAACTTGCGACTAAAATTTGACGCCCAACAATCTCTACTTATTTGTAATCTGTAAACAAGAAAATTATATAGGATTAATTTAATGGTAGCATAACTTGTATTAAAACTCAAATTGTTTATTTAGAGAAAGTCTTGTTTAGTTCTAAATTTTAACATACCGAGATAATCCAAACAGAAACAGAAATATTTTGGCTGTCCGAATTGTTGTCGCCGCTGGTTTCTGAGTCGTAGACAATTTGGATGTGCTCCACAGATGTTGGCATATCACATGGGTTGCTACTTGAGTGGGCCACTGATCTGGATATTGTTTGTAATTCCATGATGAATATATTGCACAGAAAGTTGATCTAGTTTCTATTGAATTTTCATAATCTCGTAGTGCAGTTCATAGAGGCCTGCTTCTTCAAGTACCCGTTTACGACAACACTAACCGTCAACTACTGTTTAAATAGCTGCATGTGTTGCACTATTTATTAGATTTCTGACAGATACGTTTCACATTTCTTGATAATGAATAAGCTTTACTAATGTATAAGACAGGTCTTTATATTTTGAAGTTACCCAAATCTCTTCTTTGTTTAAAAAGATACATGATGGGATAACTTTTTTGTAAGGCAAACCCTAATTTACTTCTTATTGTAAAATGTTTAGCAAAACTTCTTCGAAATAAATAAAAATTTCGAAGGTGTGTATTATTCGGAGTTTATTTTATGGGAATAAATACTGTAAAAAGTTCATCCCATTTCCATGGATAAAGCTGTTATCCAGATTCGAGACTAACTTTTTCTAAACACTTCCGTTTGCTCGTTCATTAAAAAGGTTCCCTGTACAATTTACATTCAATTATGCTTTTCACATTGTTTTACGTTTCCCAGCAGTTATTTCTCGGAAATTGAAAAATAGTTCAAACTTTTGTATTTGTAACAAAATGTGGCCCCCAGAAAATCCCCACTGATCAAACTTTCAAAAGAAAAATTATTTCATACGTTAATAGCCATGCTTTTGTTATTGTTACCATATTGTTTTTAGAATATGTAATATACTAGAAAACCCACCTCCTAAGCCAAAATTTGATATCCACTCTTACTTCGTTGTAACCTATAACCAAGAAAGTTACCCAGGACTCATTTATTGTAACCATAGTTAAAATTGAAACTAAAAAAATATATATCTTAAGAGAAAAAACTTGTTTAGTTCTGAATTTAACATACCACAACGATCCAAACAAACATGGCAATCCACATTAATAATGCAATGAATACGACAACATAAAGAAAAATATCCTCGTTATTGGAAATATTTTGATCGTCGTCCATGTAGTTGTCAGTAGTTTGGGAGTTGTGGTTAATTTGGGCATATTCTTAAGAGATTGGTACTTCATTGGGATTGCGGCTTGAATTGTTGGTCTGTGATCCGGATATTGTGTGTAGTTCCATGATGAAGAACTAGCACAAAAATATAATTAGTTTGATTACACTTTATTAATCGTGTGGAACTCTTCACATAGATGAGGCAGTCTTTTAAGTTTTTCAAACAGCTATTTGTTTACGGTATATCGTATTACGTTTAAAAATATATATTGATGCAGAATTTTATTATTTTTATTGAATTTTCTCAGCTTTCGGTATTTGAATTTTAGAATTTGCAAATTGTAATTCAAAATAAATGCATACAATTAGTTCTACTAAACCAAGACAATAGTATACTTAATTACGACACAACGCAATGAAAACACTAATTTAAATTGTGTAATTAAAAATTGAAGCACATTGGCAATTCGTCAGACTAATTCTGAATGGAATAAAGTCCACATATAACACTGTTTGGAAATACCTTTAAGGAATTTAGTCATCAAAAGATTTCACAGAAACTCAATAAATATGACAAATCCTAGCAAAAAATACACTTGTTTTACAATTTCTAAGAAAGCCAGCTGATTCTAAAATCTATTCACTTTCGCTTGCGGTAGTTAAAAAAATGTTCGCTTAAAATTATTTAGGGTGATCTGCATCCCCACTGTGACCTCAAAAGTTTTTTACTTTCATTAAACATGCAATCAAGAAACTTATTCAGGATTTACTGAAGGCCACCACAATTTGAATTTAAATCAAATTAAATATTTCAGGAAAATTGTATTTTAATTCTGTACTAAATTGAACCAACCAAGATAATCCAAAGTGATAGAGCTGTCCACAGCAATATTAGTACGAGTAAGATGACGTACAAACCGTTATTCCTGTATTGTGAGTTGGAGCTACTTTGGGTGTGCTCGTCAAAGATTACAACTTCGTTATTGTTTGAGTTCCTAGTCAGTGGTCTTGAAATTATTTCTAATTCCATGACGAAAAAATTCAATTCGATATATTTTTAAGGATTTTTAATAATCCTTGGGTAGTAGCGTAGTAAATCTTTTGGAGGGACATGGTAGTCTTGCTTCTTTGGATACCTTTTAAAGACTGTTCGCCCAATTCACAATAAGTTTGGGTACACTATAATTATAACTTTATCGTTACTGCACAAGTCAAATGTACGGTTATTTGTTTCTGTATCACAATAGGTTTTTGTAAACTGCGTTTTAAACTTTATGCTTTTATCTTCACTATAAAATGCTCACGTGCCTTTTTGTTATGTTTTTATATACAATACAATAATCAAATTGACCTCTTCATATTTTAGAGTCACTCAAACCCTCTTCTTGCTTATTTGGATAAGTCAAAAGAAAAACTTTGCTTGGAACAAACCTTTTTGTTAACAATATATCGCGTTACCCTTTGAAAACAATACTTTAGTACTAAATAAGAATTGCAAGCTTAGCTTATCTAAGATGGATAATGACGCTAAAAATAGTTTGCTGTACTCGACAATGAGCGTAAACTGCAAAGTAAGGCTATTCAAGATGCAGTCACAGGACTTTTTCTTTGTTTTGGTTTAGCAATTGTCTGCATTTAACACATTCGCTTTTACTACTCGTTCAATAAAATAGTTATCCATACCTTTGCATGCCGCCTTTCAACTTGTTTTTAGCTGATACTTTCTCCTGAATAGAAAATCTGAAAGCGGTTTTAATTTTAGGCATTTTTTACAAAAGGTGGCCGCACAGGGTCACAAGTTTTAATTCGTTTTGACTCAAAACGAATCATACTTTGAAGACAAAAAGCATTTCAAAGCTTAGGTTTTCATGTAATTTAAAGGTTAGGTTCAAAACAATGTTTTTTTAAATTAAGAAGTAACTACAAGAGATAAAGTTTGAAATTTAATATTTATGTGTAACTAGGCATATTGCTGTATTACAAATATGGCAACTTGATGTCCATTCAAAATTGGTACTTTCTATAAATATATCTACCACATTTGCATAAAGAATAAGCATAAGAATTTAAAGCTAGAAGAAGTAATTGCAATTATTTATTCCTAAATCTGATTTATAATAACCATCTTTCGAAGATTTATGTCATGATATAAGTATTTATTTTCGTGACTGACTTGTCCTGGGGTTTCTCAAAATTGGACAAGCAGGAGACAAATGTTTTATAGTTAATTAACTTACACTAGGATATTACCACAAATAAAATCTCTTAAAATATATTCGGTTAATTCCCATGCAAGGTTTTATTACAGAAGCCTGTGTGTCTGTGTACGACGCCAATTAATACTAAATTAGTAATAAGTTTAGCCAAAATTCATCAATATAATTGAGACTTGTGGTATCCCATGATTGCACTAATTATTCAAAAGCAACAAGCTAACAGTTTGGTTAATAACAAACTCTTCTACCACCAGTGGAGTCAATCTATCCAAAAAGTTTGTTCCCCCAAAATACATCTTCAAAACAGGACACGATCGTAACCACCGTCTAAGCCATGGATTCTTCCTTACCTGTGGGTTACAATTCAACTTTCCAAGAACCACCGTAGAAACGTTGAATACATCAGCTAATATGCCAAACATAAAGATAACATTGCAAATGCAAAGAATCATACACTCCGCATACAACAAACTGTAGCCCAAAGAATCATTCGCGTTTCGACCAGATACTGGTGAAATTGTGTTGTATATGCATACAGTTTCTATGGCCATAAGGCAAGGAAATAAAGATCCAATCATTAACCGGGAATAGGTTAAGCGGTAATGCATGGCCATAACTTGAAGTTGTCTGTAAAGTAAACTTGTCTTCCGCTTTAAAGTATCACTTTTTAAAGTGGTTTCGCTCATAAGAATGCTTTAAATAAAACAATATAAATTTTCAAGTCATTTTCAAAAAATATAAATACGTATTTACGTCGATACTAATTTTTTTATCTCACCTTCCAAATTCCGCAATATATCTTCGAAAACAGTGACCCTGCATTATACATTCCCAGGAAACCTGAAATAGCATTCCAACCAATAGCAAACTCCAATTAAAATAGGAAACCCAAATGATCCCAATTTTAGTTGAAACTTCTGCAACAGTCCAAGTGGGACTTAGTGATGTTCCAAGCTTATTTCAGTTGCATAGATCGCTCATCCAGTATCCCACATACATTGGAAAGCACGGATTCCGAAGAATATCCATATGATATACAACTGGCATTATTGTTCCAGTGGCGGTCATTAACTGCGTCATAAGCTTAATGAGTAACCGCTCACTATCCAATGTTCCATTTCCTCGATTGCTTTGTTTTTCTTTAAAGCTCCAAATAAAGGTTCCAAACGAAGAGAGTCGTTTTTCAAAGTCAAAGAAACTGTTGCTAAGTTGTACAACATTGAACAGTTCTCTGTAATTGACAAGATGACAGCACAAAGAAAGAATTCCCGATGCCAGAAACATGATACTGTGTGTGTTAACAGTGAGAGGTGCTGATTTGAAAACCCAGACAGCTTGAATTGCTGCACAAGTCAGGTAAAGTAGACAGAGCCAAAGACGACCTCCGTATACCCGTATTCTACTTGGACTTTTCATTTCCAATCGGTTTTCGGTTTGGTTCCATTCAAATGGTATGGCACCACACCAGTCAGCCAATAATAAATTGTATCTGAGGTCTCTAACAAGACCTTTTTTACCAAATAGAACCATTGTGAATAGGGAATATATTCAAAGTGGTACTAGATGACGGAATGTAGAGCCTTTATAAGCTTTATTCAAATTAGCATCATACTTTGCTTGTAAAACTGTTTTACTTGTTATTAGAATCAAGTGGATGTACTACAACCTCAAAAACAAGTTATTCGAGGCTTGCTGATTAGATTCTGAATAAATGATCAGACATGTATGTAATTATCAAAGGGCAAACAGATTCCAGAACATATTCTAAAGGTATTTGTCTTTTAAGTAGAAATTATTTTCATAGCGTAACTTACTTGTTGTAACTTAATAAACTATTCATGACGATACTTTCATAAGAGGCGTCTCGCGTCTATATGGAACACACCCATATGCTATTATTAGATGTGATGAAATTGTTCATGTTGGAATATATTGTTCTCCTTAATATTTATAAAATTACCTTTGTTTCAATGTCTTTGTTTCCATGTTGTTGCTAATAAAGGGGTGTGGTACCAAAGAATACCAATTTATATTTAGTGCTTGTGGAACTATTTGAAGTTGCAGTTACATAAACTATTTATAATTATTAGTTGTACCATCTCACAAAATATGTTTTGTGCTTAACTCTGAAGTATTTTGGATGTTAAATTTTCAGCAGTTTGTCTACACTCTGTTATAAATATTTAATAATTTTTGCGTCAGCATAATTAACAAGCTTTATTATAGATTCCTCATTCTAGTGGTCTAGTAGATATTTTGGAATATAAAGGTGAGTTTATTTTTAATCGGTTAATAATGACTTCGGACTTGAAGTTTTCTACTAGAAAATTTTCGGAGAAATATGGGTTATGAGAGACAAAAGCTGAAAAATTTTATCAATGCGAATGGAACGAGGATGTTCTGAAGTTGCATAAAGAGCATTCTGAAAATTGAGCTTTGAATTAAATTTAAAAATGTATAATTGATGATTTTTCCATTCTGATCGTTCCAATAATTAACATGCTGGAAGAGAATTGGTATTTTTTTAAAGTTAAGACCATGATAGTATTTTAAGTTTTGAGAATATATTTGTACAACTGCCGTGATTTAACATTTGCTACCATGGAAATATTTTATAAGATGTATGTCTGAAACTACAACTAGTCATAAAAATATTCATTTGACTAATGCAGAAATTCATGAGTCATGGTACCAATGACGTGCTGAAAAAGTACCTATATATTCGTCATAATCGTCCAATAACTTGTTCTTACTATTTCTAAAATAAACTAGCTGATTCTTAAAATTTTGTCACTTGCTCCACACAATATAGTTTCACATTAAGTCAAAATGTTTGATTAGATTTGCATCTCCGATGTAACCTCAAAAAATGTTTACTTTCATTAAACCTACAATCAAGAAAATAATCTTAGATTTAGTAAAGGCCACCACAGTTTGAATTTAAACCAGATTAAATATTCGAATCAAGTTTTGTTTAAATTTTGTACTAAATCGAACCTGCCCAGATGTAGTCAAACAGTTTTTTTCTGTAAACTGCTTACTAAAGTTTATGCTTTGATCTTCACTATAATATGCTGAAGTGCCGTTTTGTTAAGTTTGTAAATGCAATACAATAATCAAATTGTCCTCTTTATATTAGGAAATACTCAAGCCCTCTTCTTGCTTATTTGTATAAGTCAAAAGAGTAACTTTATTTGAAACAAACCTTCTTGTTTATAATATATCGCACTACGGTTTGTAAGAATTCTTTGGAATAGATAACAATTGCAAGCTTAGTTTGTCCCATTGAATAGGGATGAAATGCCACTGAATGGATGATAACGCTTGAAATCGCAAACTGCAAAGCCAAGCTATTCAAGTTATAAATCAAACGACTTTTTCTTTGTTTTGGTTTATCAATTGTTTGTATTCAACCCTTTCTTTTCTAGCACCCATTCAGTAAAATAGTTATCCGTCAGTTTGCATTCCTTTGTTAGCAGCTGCTACTTTCTCCTGAATAGAAAACCTGAAAACAATTTTAACTTGTGGCGTTTTAACAAGTCTAACTTTTTAATTGAGAAGTTACTGCAAAAGATAAAAGCTGAAAACTAATAAATACTACAGATATATTTAGATGTTTCCAATAGGGGAAATGGATATCAATTCAGGATTGGAATTAAATTGGATTGGATTGGACTTTTATTTATGCATACCTCCAAGATTTTTGCACTAGACGTATAAACCCATTTACAACTTGAAGAATTACAATTCTGTATTCAAAATTCTGATTTATAATAACAACTTTTCGAAATGTATGTCATGATATAATTATTTATTGTAATAACGGATTTGTCAAAAAAAATTGAAAGGCAGAAAACAAATGGTTTGACAGTTAATTATCTTACATTAGTGTATTACTATAAATACGATCTGTTTAAATATGTAGGGTTATATCCCACACATGGTTTCATACAGAAAAAAAGACAAAAAAGCACATCGAACAAATCAATCTTAGAAGTAAATGTGCTAATACTAATTTATTAACAATTTCGACTAAAATCCATAAATATCATGATAAATATAAATGAAACTTATGGTATCCAATTATTACACTAATTATTCAAAAGCAATAAGCTCACAGTTTGATCAATAACAAACTCTTCTACCGCCAATGGAGTTAATCTAGTCACAAAGTTGGATCCACCAAAATATATCTTCAAAACTGGGCATGACCTTAACCACCGTCTAAGCCATGGATTCTTCCTCACCTTCGGGTTAGAATTCAACTTTCCAAGAACCACCGTAGAAACGTTGAACACATCAGCTAGTATACCAAACATGAAGATAACATTGCAAATGCAAACAAACATACACTCCGCATACAACAAACTGTATCCCAAAGAATCATTCGTAATTCGACCAGATACTAGCGAAATAGTGTTGTAAATGCATATGGTTTCCACGGCCATAACAGCAGGAAATAGAGACCCAATCATTAAACGGGAATAAGTTAAACGGTACTGCGTGGCCATAACTTGAAGTTGCCTGTAGAGTAGAGTTGTCCTTATTTTTAAAGTTTCCTGCTTTAGGATGGTTTCACTCATGAGTATACTTTAAACCAAACAATTTGAATATTTAAATTATTTTGAAAAATGTAAATACTAAGGTTAAAAAATATTAGTTATTGTATTTTACCTTCCAAATTCAGCAATATATCTTCGAAAACAGTGACCCTGAATTATGCATTCCCAGGACACTTGAAAAAACATTCCAACCAACAGTAAACTCCAGTTAAAATAGGAAACCAAAATGATTCCAATTTTTGTTGAAATTTCTGCGACAGTCCAAGTGGGACTTAGTGATGTTCCAAGCTTATTTTCATTGCATAGATCGCTCATCCAGTATCCCACATACATGGGAAAGCAAGGATTCCGAAGAATGTCCAGATGATATACAACTGGCATTATTGTTCCAGTGGCGGTCATTAACTGCGTCATGAGTTTAATGAGTAAACGCTTACTATCCACGGTCGGACTGCCTTGCTTTTCTGTAAAGTGTCCAAATGAAGAGAGTCTCTTTTCGAAATCAAAGAAGCTGTTGCTAAGTTGTACAACATTTAAAAGCTCTCTGTAATTGACAAGATGACAGCACAGAGCAAGAATGCCAGCAGACAGAAACATGATACTGTGTGTGTTAACAGTGAGAGGAGCTGACTTAAAAACCCAGACCACTTGAATTGCTGCACAAGTCATGTAAAGTAGACAAATCCAAAGACGAGCTCCGTACAACCGTATTTTATTGAGACTTTTCATTTCCAATCGTTTTTGGGAGTTGTTCCATTTAAATGGGATCGCACCACACCAGTCAGCCAATAGTAAGTTATATCTGAGGTCTTTTAGAAGACCCAATTTACCAAGAAGAACCATTGTAAAAGGGAGATAAATTCGATATGGTGATCGGTGACGGAATGTAGAGCCTTTATAAACTTTATTCAAGTTGGCATCAAGCTTTCTTTGCGAAAATGTTTTGCTGGTTTTAATTATTATTGCAAACACGTGGACGTCCTATGACCCCGATACACAAGCAATTGTTCGAGGCTTCTTGTATAGATTAAAAAAAAGGATCAGACATGTTATTGATAATTATCAGGAAAATGGATTCCACGACATACCCTAAAGGTATTTATCTTTACAGTAAAAATTATTTTCATAGCGTAACTTACTTGTTGTGACTTAATAAAGTATTCATGGTGAAACTTTCGTAAGAGGCGTCTGGAGTCTGTACATGGAATATTATGCACGTGTGGTATTATAATATGTCATGCAATTTTTTTCTGTAGAGTATGTATTCCATTTTGTTTTATTGATAATGGCCCGTGTCGGGTTTGCTAATTGCTTCTGTTATCGGGTTTGGCAAATTAAGCGGTTGGGTTATATTGAATGCAAATTTGTATTTACTGCTCGCAGAAGCATTTATAAATTAAATACACTTTTATACACGATCGACAATAAGTAGGGTTATGATTTCACAAAATTTGTGCAGTATTTTGTACATTAAGTTTGTAGCTTTTTCCACTTTTCGATAAAAATACTAAATGATTTTTGCGCCAGCATATTTGATTTTTTAGTGTAAATTCATCATTCTATTGGAAATGCCATAACAAAAATAACGATCATAGCTCTCAATCTTTAGTTCAAAATTTATTTACCGATAAGCACAAGCAAAAATCAAATGATTTTTTCATGTGTAGTTTAGTTGAGTTTTTGAAATAAAAATAAAGTTGGTTTTTAGTCTGTAAATAACCACTTTGGACTTTGAATTTTCGCAAATTCTTCTTTAAACTTTGCAGGTAAAAATGTACATTTTAGTTGTTTCTTTCCCGTGATTTATAAAAGATGGCTATGTTTTTTGCCGTCGTATTGGAAAGAGTGCGGATAATGAAGACGTTGCTAGGTCTAGGAAGGCATTTCAAATGATGAGCACATATTAAGAACCTAAATTTGCTTAAATCCATTAACTTTTAATGATAAGGTATTTATTGGAAGCTTCTGGATTGGGTTATATATTTTGACATTTTTGTGAAAACGTGGAAACGAGAAACAAAGGATTATTAACAAAGGCTAATTAATCAAGCTAGGTGTTCATTTTTGCTTTTATACTTTCTTGAAACCAATTTGGGTGTTTGGAAATAATTAAGAAATTATGTTGTTCAACCATCAATATTACGAAAAGTTCATGTCAAAAAAGCCAATGCCAGAATAAAAGTGGAACATGATATAAGTGTAGCAATTAACTTGTTGTGATCCAAATTAAATATTTATGTCGAAGTCGTCATTAAAAACTTATGGATTATTCTCGGAAGCTGGTCGGATACAAAATGAAGCATTTATCGTTATAAGCATGCACAAGTTGACCAAAAACGATTTGCAAACCCGATTCAATCGTTCAGAAAGAAATCGGGAAATTGTAAAAGCATAAAATTGTATGCATTAAAACGAAGTGTAACAAACTGTTAGGAATTGTTGCCTTTCTATATATTTTTTATCAATGTCATCCAAACAATCATATAACTTTTAGTAGCTATAGTGAAGGAACTTTAAAATTAAACAATCAATTTACCACTTTTATTTCCAAGATATTTATTGGAGAATAATATTTATATTATTAAACTATCCAGTTAAATATCACGTGGTTCATTTTTGAAATGAATATGAATACATTTTGACATAAAGTTAGTGCTAAAACAAATGGGTTTCCACAAACAACTCTGTTTACATTACACTGGACTAAATCAAAATCGAATTACTGCACTTCCAAGTTTTTAAATGGTGAACCGTTAAAGTGTATTAAGTATATTCTCTAGCAGCCAAAATGGTATTTATCGAATACAACTCCAGAGATCAACATAATAAATAATGTTCTAAACATTGAAGAGCACTCTGCAAGGTTAAGTATCAATATTAAAGATCGAATCGAAAACACAGTCGTTTGAAACAAATATATTTAGTTCAGGTGAAAAAAATAGTTGAGCAATATAATAATGTGCATCGATATTCATGTATAGAGCAACCGGTAGCAGTAAAACTGGCAACAAGGCAAAGGAAAGAACCACACATATCGAAATTAAACCCATCACATCAAATTTTCCCTGGTTGATACAAAATGTGAATATATTATTCAAACGTTTACTTTTAAATGGTGTACTTTTGATATATATCATTTTATGAGATAACGTAGATTTGAAATACATCAACTCGTTTAACATACGTTTCGTACGATCTCTTTATTTTAATTCGACAATAGAACAAAACTTGCAAACACAGTAGCTGAACATAAAAGTTGAACCGTTACCGCAAAAACCTGAAACAAATCGTAGTTTTTTTGGATGGTTAAGTGCGTGTAGAAGAATAAATATGCGACTTGGTAGCACATTGAATAAAAGAATTGCTAAATTGATGAATTTCCAAGTTTGTATGCGTTTCTCGGTAGACCAACATTTAGATTTGGGATCCCAGTATATGTTTGGTCGATATCTGAAGATAGAGTCGGTGATTCTCTGGTTTAATTCTAAAGCGAGGAATACTAGTGATGAGCACATGTTTCAGGTGTTTGGAGGTTTAATAAAAACTAATTAATTAACAGAGGGAGTTTCGATATATATAGTTATTTTATTTTAAATGTAAACAGGTAACGTTATTCAGAATTTTAATTAAAGACTTGTATAATATTTGTGAAAAGTTGTACGAACTTGATAGCTATTACAGTATTTCTTCACTGTACAGTTAATACAGTTGATAATTTTGGCTGAATAACCGGACTATTAATTTTATTTTATTTTATTGGTAGCGCAAAATAATTAAATTTGTGTTGATAGGGAATTTTCTGTCGGTCCGTATTTTTTTTGCCAAAGTGAAGAACTTTTATTCAAAACAAAATAACGAATTCAAAATAACAAAGAAATACCAACGATAGCAGTAAAACTAACTTTTTAAACAGATTTTTGAACAAAACAATTTATAAATTATAAATACACGAGGAATATTTTTGTGGAAAAATTACAACTCTGACTGATTTGACTACTGTTTAAAGTACACAACACTAATCATACATAACATACCAATCTTGACTACACATTAATAACGTTCTCGTAAAATATACGATACTCAGGAGCGAGAAAAGGAAGCATAGCAGCTAGATTTTTTTTTTTTTTCTTCGCTCAAAGGGATGGGTTGAAAATAGCATTGTTGCAAATCTCCTACCAGCTCGTCCATGATATTTATGACATCTCGGTTATGCCTCCGCCGACGAAACTGATTGGGTGCATGTATTGGGAAACTCATCGAAGCTCCACTTTGATGACTGTTTCGGGTAAGAATTTGACCTGATAAAATTCTTGACATCTGAGCAATGACTACTTCACTTACTTTGAGATTTTGAGGAAGAGGAAAGTGATTTTTGAGAGATTTGATGTCAAAAATCATTTCTTGCGTTAGTCGAGTGACAACAAACGGGCGAGTAGGTCTGGACTCCTCAATTATTTTGATCCAATGATCGGGTACAAAAGCATTGGTAACTTTCTTGCGTTTCTCAATCAATCCGAAAAGACGATCGCATGGCATGTAACTGTGCCCCGAAACCAGAAATTTCTGCTCAACTTCTGTAAAATATCTTTGATTGATCAAATACAAAGATAGGCACACCATCGGATAATTGTTGAATTGCCCTCTGCAACGATCACTCCAAATGACAAGCTTCCGATCCTCATAAGCATTCAACTTCTGATAATGCATTTTTATGTGTGCTAACAGAGCTGATCCCATCTCATTAACCCCACGATGTGCTTCCGACTCGTTCCAAAAGTACATGAAACCCTGGTCTTGTCGCCCATCGTAAATACACAAGTTGTAAGATGAAAACTGCCGTATATAATACATGTCCTGATGTGTAAGAGTGGGAGAGAATAACACTTTTTGTAGATCCAACACCTTGCAAACGAAATTTGGGTTAATTCGACTCTCTTCTATGTCTTCATACATTTTCTTGTATCCCAAATCTGCGTTATCTTGATGTTCGTGCATTAGTTGAGTCGCTTCACGTTCATCATCGGCATTTTCAGCGTACACGATAGATACACGCAATCGATCACAAGTTCGGCATGTATCCGATTTTGGCATTCTTAGTTGGATTCCAGTCGATGCAAAGATTTCACGATAAAGCCAGTCTTTCCTTTCATACTCGGGATGATCCTCATGAAACTTTCTTATCATTCTTGATACGTTTAGCTCTGCAGGTAGATAGTGATCATTGCCTCCACGTCGAGAGTAGTGTATTGGTTGAAAAACAAAACTAAAGATGTGCCGACGAATCACATCGCGGACCACTTGCTCAACGCACTTGTGTTGATCGTGCCTTCCCCTCTTGTCTTGTACGGAAATATTTCCCTTTTCAAGATTCTGCTGTAATGTTTGTATTAATCCCTTTTTAATCTGATGTGAATCCATGAATGTATTCCTGCACACCTCTTGTCTATTCTGGTCAACTCTTAAAAAGTACCTGTAAAAGTAAATTACAATATACTCAACGTGAAATATGCATACTATTTAATTTGAGTAATATTAAGTCGTACCGATAGGTTTTTCGCGTGCCTTCATCCGATTTGTCTATCAATCCCAGTAGATAGGTGCGCTGAATTTCATATTGCCCCAGATCGTAGTACTTTTGACATATGATTCGCTTTTCGCCCACGGTTATGGAACATCCTGGAAAGTGACATCTTTTTTCGCAAATTTTGCCCTAGTCACATGATTTTATTTAATATCAGTTAATTCAGCTAGTTTTACATGCATAATCATAATCATTACATAAGATGGTAATCTTACTCGCAGAGGAAGTTGAATGGCTGGGATTACGCTACCAGTTTGGATTGAGACATATTCTTGGCCTGAATTTCGCAATGCTTTGGCCACATTCGTTTTCCAGTTGGAGATGTTCAGCTTGCGTTTTCTCCTCCTATTTAAATGTGATTCACTGGCTGGCGTTATTTTACAATTAACCATGATTAATTAAGTATGAAAAGAATGCAATCAAAAGTTTGTTATGAAATTATGACAGATGACCCAACCAAAAAATATTTTAAAACCAACAAACCAAGCATATTTTTTATTTTCAAACATTACGAGGAAAGCAGTAAATATTTCGAATTTTCGCGCGAATTACGCGAAACTTACATGCATCCGTTTTAAAAAATCAAAATGTTTTGAAAAAAGCACCTGACAACCAGGAGGTACCTTTTTCTTCAGCCAAAATTATCAGTTATAAAATCACCAATTTTTTTTGTTATTTTGTACGGAAGTCAATTGCACCAAATCAACCTGTTCTAATTTTTGGATCTTATGATTCGTTTAAACTGTTAATAGTTTCACACAAAAAAAAAATTAATTAACAAGCTTGTCCACGAAAACAAATTTTTACGAAGACTAACGGGATTATCTACTAATGCGTTAAAATGCAAACATGTAAACATATTGTTGGAAATATAATTTTCCTACAACTACGACGAAGAAATTCAAAAATTGTATCACTACACGTGCAAAAGTAAAACCAATTGTGTAAAAATTCTTAACAGAGTTTACATTTATCCCTATTTATGCTAGGATTAAATAAATGTGTTTAAATTTCTAAAAAAACACATGGTTAAAGGTCTGATGGTATGTTAAGTAACCATGGTAAAAAATGATTATTTATTCTGTTTCGTTTCAAACCATGCTGTGGTTTTTTTTAACTTTTAAACATGAGAAAGGTTTTCATAATTATTCACCAAAACATATAAGAGTACTTGTAAAATAAGATCAAACTCCTTAGCATTTTTATTGATAACAAGCATATTTAATTTGTGGTACAATTTTAAACAAGAAATTTAAAATTACCATCATTAAATCTAATTACAACACTTAATCACTCACATTCCATAAAGCAACGCAAACATAATACTGTCCAAATATATCCAATGATGCTAAAACAGTTATTGGCGTGAGTACAACAGGGCCAAGACGCAGCGCTATAACTTTTAACGCCTTAAAATTTCTAGTATACATTGCCTTCTTTCTAGATGGACAATACTTGAGATACTTATAAAGCGCTCTTAAAAACGCTTCACTTTGCGGTACAACAAGTGCCATAAATTTGTACACACGATACATTATGTAAACTCCAACGATGCAGTCTTCCAGATAAAACCTGTTATAAATAAACCATTCTATAAATAATTCATTCCATTAATAATGTTTATTATTTTAATAAAAAATTACCAAACATCTTCAATCCCACCACCGCTTTTCAAAACTTGGATTAGTACAAAAACGTCCGATATAAATTGACAGTAACCGGCTACATGAATGACTAGCGTTTTCCAGGCCAACCAGTCATTCAATCTTTCAGTTAATATCATCAACTGCTTATAATCAAAAACAAGCTGATCAATTGAATATATCTGGGACTGTTTAGATATTGGTGTTATAAAACCCATTTTTATACACTTGGTCATTCGTTCCAAAAGACTTGAAAGGGAAGTTCCAATAAAGGAGTGCATGCCACAAGCAGACAAATTCATGTGACAAGCATGCAACATAAAAATGAACTCGTGGAAACAAAATATAGCTCTTAGCCACCATGTATCCCAGGTAAAGGCGGCATATGTATAACCACAGTATTTTGGATCAGCTAAAAACTGAAATGCGAGACATGGACAGCCAACCCATGTAATTGCTCTGTAGAGTAAAAAAAATTACATAATGTAAAACTTAAAATTAGTGAATATTTAAAAATATCTAATGTTTAAAAACTTACAAATGAAACCAAATAGTTTTCCTGTGAGATTTTTCCACATCAGCTTTTAAATCCGAGGGATAGCCCAACTTGCGGAACACTGAGTTTTCGACGGTCCAAAAACGATAAATAATTTCTGAAAAAAAGAAAAGAAATATTTATGACATATCAAAATATTTGTATGCTTATTTAGTTGAAATAAACATACCATGTAAAGGATATCGAAATCCAAAAATGAGTGTTCCAATAACTGGGAGTAAACCACACAGCATATAATCCAAGGCAGCAATCTGATCTAAAAACGGTATAGGTCCAAAATATCCGGTAAGCAGAAAGCCTAAAAATGCCAACTTTATCAATAGATTCACTGTACATCCCCAAAATGAGAGTTGAGCTAGTGGAGTAGTCGATTTTAAACTGTAATTTCCTAACGAGTCTCGATGAAATCGGGTAAGGGTTACATCTGCGTAGCCTAATCGATTTGCTATTTTTCTTTCATAATGACAAAATTCAGTGTTTTTTGGTTTATTAGCAGGGGATTGAACATTTTGTTCATCATTTGGAGAGACAATTGGGTTAAGTTTATTCTCAGAAACTTTGTCAGGTTGGAGTTTCCAGTTTTCTACCTGGTTTACTATTTCGGAGCTAAGCATTTTTAAATAAGACCTGAGATTTGTGCAATTCTTTGTTAAACGAATGCTGACCACAGAATGACATTCAAATACTTAAATGATATACGCCTTGTCAATTTTTTTAAAAACTGGCTGCTAATTACCAATAATTACATATAATAGTGCATATTACAACAGGTTTCTTTTCTTACAAAATCGGATTTAAAATTCATTTATGAAAATTGAGTGATAACCTTGGCTTTCCCTTAGTTATAGGGTATGTTACGCTTCGCAATTATATGAAAGTGAAATATGCTTTCTTTGTTGTTTTTGCTTTAAAAGACGCAAAAAAAAGAAATTGCGCTCATTACATTATTATCCAAATGAAACAAAGAAATTTATTTTTCAAAGCAATTACTTTCCTTTCCTAATAATATTTCAGTTGGAATTTTTAATTGAAAATGATTCATTTGGCCTTCATTTATTTTCTTTGTTAGCAAGCCCATGTAGTACTGGTGTACATATAATATATTATTTAAGACATGAAAGTTCGTTAAAAGAAAAAAAAATGCCCATCAATTACAGAAAAAAGCAGCAACACTTACATTGTATAACTAAATTCCATATTTCTTTTGAAATTGCTGGCATTTTTGTACTTTTTATTTCACTTTCTTTAATAACGACTGACTTTGCATGACACCATAATTTTTAAAACAGGTGACATGGGACCAGTGACATTGAATTTCTCATCTAAATAAGTTGATATGGTAATTTTTTTTGCTTATATTGTGTTAAAACAAAAACGTTTGCTAATAGTTTTGTTTAAAAAAAATTGTATTTAGTCCGCAGAAAAAAAGTTTTGATAATTTTACTACCAAATAAGCAATTTTAAGAAAAGAAGTGTTCTTCATTAAAATGAAAAAGTGCATGGATAAAAATAACCTTGAAACAGCATTTATTCAGTGTGGCTTATTCTATAAAAATGATTTCGCTGTATTTTCTTATGTTCTACCTATACGAGACAAAATAACTCGAACGTATACATTTTACTCTAAATATATTGTTTATTGTGCTAATATGATCTTTTAGTTTATAGGGTTGTAGTTCAGAATCTGATGGATAGATGGCCAGGTGTTCTTTCTTTCCAAAACTTGGTATTCCAAACATAAGTAAATCTGTAGAGACTTATACCCTTTCTTGTTTCCTTTGACTTCTGTTTGAAGTTGAAAACAGCTGCCTTTGGAAAGAGAATGTTTGTCGTTGCATTTTCATTGCATGCATATCAAGTGACATGCAACACAAATTGTGTAACAAGTTTATGTAAAGATTGAGTCATTCCTTTTCCTCACGTATTTGAACTGCTTTGAGTATATTTTTTGGGAATGCACCACGAGAGTATATTCTGGTTAAAGTTGAATGCAGCATGATGTCTTTAAAAGGTTATGCTTGAATCGCATGTTAAATAATTTGTATTACCCACTGCACAAATTAACACGATGAACTGTTATGCTAACATAACCAAACGTTTATTACGTACAAAACCGCTAGCATAAACATAAATTGCTTAGAAATTTCTCTATATTGCCATTCCCACCATTCTACTTTCACTAATGAATTAATAAAACATTTGATCTATGCTTATGTTTCAAATGGGTGTTTGTTAATTAGGAAAATTCTGAATCGTACATCTTTTTATACAAAGAGGTGTATAACTTCAAAGGAACTACAAGTCTAGACGAAGAGGTATTAGGGTACACGTGTATTATTTAGTATACTTGACGGTTTTGTATAGGCATCCTATCCAAAATGCACTTACTATGTATAACCACGTAATCCTAAAAAAAATTTCCTTTCATCTTAACATCATAGAAACCAGACAAGGGTTATATAAAATCTCAAGTTGGCCATGGATATATGTATTACTTATTTACCAAACTTTATTTTGAGCAAAAGGGATACTTAAATTTTGAATGAGCATTTATTAAAAGAATTTTTTTTGTATTACTGCTTTATAACACAAGTTAAAGGAACAACCATTGGTTTTTGATTTCATTATTCAAGATGAAATTTTTTTTATCTTAAATTACAAAACATTTTGAGCTATTCCATCATTTTCGACGTAGAAATATGCAACTGCATGAAATAGAAAAAAAAACAGTTCACTCGTTTCGAGGATGAAATATAAACATATGCTTTAATAAAGTCGTACTTTTTTCTTGTTTTTACATCCTGTTTTTCGTGGTAAAAGAATGGTAACAGCAATCATGTTTCAAGTGGAATATTCCAAAAACCGTTATTTTCTACTGCTTTTCAAAGCTCGGCGTATATGCTAGGTTATATAAAACCTTTGCTTTAAATATATTTTGGAGTTGCTTCTAGTTTCACAGAAAAATAACCTACTATATTTATTGTTCTTTTGTATTTCTTTCAAGTTTTATATTCGATTCAAGTCGTTTCAATTGCATAAAAATATTTTTTCCACAGAATTCTGTCCATCAAAGCAAAAATATATATATGCATGCATGAAATTTAGTGTTGCGTTAACTGATTTTTGCAAAAAAAAACCTAATTTTATTCTGATTATAGTATTTTACACTGTTAGTTTCAGTTCATCAGACCAAATTTATGTGTCGCGCTAGAATGGTTGTGGTTTTCAACCTATGTGTCTGTCAAACCAATTTAGGCAACGACCGCTTTTTTGGCTTACTTATTTAGGCGTGAATAACCTCTGGGGCTCCTAGACATTTGTGAGTTGAACGCTTAGTAATTTGATAGGGTTGTCTCTAAATCAGATAAAAACAGAAGCAAATTTTAAGGATTAAATTATTTGAAGCATTGATATTAATAAATACGCAAAATAAAATACATCTTATTTATTTATTTTAACATACCCCATTTCCCCTTTGAAGGATTAGTTGGATATGGAAAATTCCATACACGACGGGGTTGACTATAGAGTTTGTGCAAGCCAACAGGAAAAATCCTTTTTGGCTGCCTTTATTCTTGACTGTTTCTTGTCCAGCCCTAATAAATGACATATATTCAACAATTAGTTAAACTCGACGTTAAGAAATACATAGCAAGAGTAACAATCTGTTTGGTTTAGATTTTTACTAATGACTTTAGAACTTCGTCCTGTTATGGTTTTGGTTTTGGCTTGCTTATATACAGTTATGAAAATGAAAGCGTGTTTTTCCGTAGTATAGGTTTAGGTTTCCTAGTATTTTTTTCATAATAGCACCCTAAGCAACTATAGATATAAGATGGCAGGGTAAATGGTGACGTATTATATTAATATCATATGATTACATATACCAAATTCCGATATTCTAAGAATTATTGCTACCTAATAGATTTATGGCTTTGTTTTGATATTGATTTAGATAAACAAATATACACTACGTGTATTGTTAAAATTGCTGTTTTTTTCATAACGATTGGAATAAAAGTTGACAAGATTGAAATTCATGTATCTTGAATTATTTTAACATAAAACGTTCTCAAAACGTGCTGTTCATGTTGTTTTTAACAAGAGGTGATGTTCATGTACATAAAAGCAGTAAAGTAAAATGCTTGCATAAGCTTCGAAATTCAAGACTACTTTGTGTACAAATGTTGATATTGAATTTTGTTACATATGCAAAAAAATCGACTGTTACACAAAATCTGTTTTTGTTACTCGACGTTTTTTTTGCAAAAGTTCTAAAAAATATGATACGCTTGAAATCTAATCGTAAAAATTACAACAAATGTTCAGTCACATCATGTCCTTTTTTAATCGGACGAATATTGAATTTTTAATGAAAAATTGAAATTCGCTAGACTTGCGAATGGCGTATCTTTTGAATTCATCTATCTGACAATCCTTTTACAAAACTGTTCACAATTTACTTGAAAGAACAGACTTGTTTGTACGTAGAACGTAATTCCCACTATTCAATTCTACACCTTCTTGTATTATTAACACATTAAGTCATTAAAAATCGTCTGTAAAATTGAAACGAACATTTTTTTCGAAACTTTAAAATTGGATTACGTCTACACATTTTATAAGTTCACTGCAAAGACTTACAGGTTGCTTTAAAACTAAAACAAATCGTCATCACATCGACCAAATATTAAATATATCTATTATTAGGTTAGTTTTTTATACAATATAGATATCATCAGAATAATAAACAATACTTGTGGTTATATCTTTGAAAATACTGCGCATCCAAAAACATGAAAAAATGTATTCGCTATAAATATGCAACAAACATGTACTGCTTATTCAACAATCGTAACAAATATTTTTGCACGTGCATTCTGTGAATTACAGTTTCCAAAGTATTCAAAGCACACTACTTTTGAAGTCAACATAAACTGGGAAAGTTGATATGATGCCTATATTATTATTTTTTAAACCTAAAGACGTTATATAACTAACGTATTTATACGTATACATTGTAACAACCTGCCTACCCAACGTTGGTTTTATATCGTTACAGATTCTTTACAAGCTTTAATTGCGGACTGATAGTACACGTGCTGGATTAATTCCAAAATATTTAATTCTGAAATAAAGTGGAAATATTTCTCATGACTACTATAAGTCTGGGCTTCTGGGATAAACCACAGAACACCGTCTGTCTTGCTAAAGTTAAAGTAGAAAAGCTGGTTGATAGAATGAATGGATTATTCCACGTAACAGGATTCACCGTCTATATAACAGGTATTTGAGCTTATTATGATTGAATGATTTTTTTCCTATTCACCAACTGGTTTGTGAGAACCCCAATGTGTTCATTTTTATTTCAAAGAACTTGAGAGAGTTGGCGTTATGATATCAAACTTGAATGAATATATGTTCTGAATATAATGGCAAACCAATACAAAAAGAAATTCACGGATTTTCACTATGATTATATTGTATATATACTATACGTAATTCTGAATTACACGAAAACGGCTGAATAAGCTCTCAACAACAATTTTGAATAGAAAAAAATACATTAACCACTTTTCTTTCATGTTTGTTGTTGTAAGAATAAACTACAATATAATAGTTTTCTAAAGAGGATTGTTCTCATGACATTAAATATTTCGTTAGCTGGCTATGAAATGAAACATAACGTGGTAAATGGCCACGTGAATCCTGGCTAAACATTGTTAAAAAATAAATGGCTTATTTTTTTCAGAAGCCAACATGAAAACAATTCTTGTTGAAAGGTACAATATACAAAATAAATAATACACGTGTTTGTTCTTTTCCCCAGTTATATAAATTGAATATGTTGACCCCAAACGCTAATAATGAACACAACTAAGCCTGTGGGGAAACATGATGCGGGAACAAATGCATTTTATTTGGAGATCTTATATGAAACAAAGCTCTACCGATTATTTTCATGAATGTAAACATGTATGTTAAAAAGAGGATACTGGAATTATTCCAAAAAAACCCACCTGCGAATTTTACCAAAGGCAGATAGAAATTTCCCAAGTTTTCCCACTCTGATAGTTTAATTTAGGTATTGTTTCTTAGCGCGTGTGTAGATTTATTAGACCACAAGTTTCTTGAGAAATATTTGCACATCTTTTACAAAAAACACCTCGTCAGACGTGAAATGTTACAAGTATGTTAAGTCCACTCAAGAAGCGTAACAATAAGTTCCCATGTGCATTTTTGGGATTAAAGTTTCTAATATACTTATAGCAGTTTTTAGAATTCAAAATAGAACGATTTTTTTAATACACCAAAATATGTACAGTACAGTTTACATAAAATATAGAATACCCATTGAACTGTTATGCTTATAAATATAACCAAAAATGGCCAAACAACGGGAAAAAGCATATGAATAAAAAAGCCGCTTCTGAAATTCGTAAAATTGTCATTGAACTATGCCTGAAATAGTAAATGTTAGATATAATAATTATGCACCTACTTATTGCACACTTTTATAAGCACGTACACTCTTACGGGGATTAAAAGTATTATGAAATAATATTTACATAAATTTGCCCTCAATCTAAAAAACATAACTCTGCGTTATATAAGCTGAAATGCTTCGCTAACCAACCAACAAAACGGAAGAGACTGTATTTCTCAGAATATTATTTAAATAGTGGTAAATAGGATGTGGAAACTGACGTTACCACAAATTGGGTTCGTTTACATGAAAAATATCAGACGTACGAGCATCAAAAGTCTCTTGTAGATAAAACACGTTACAAATATTGTTTTCTTTTTGAAAAGCTTGCACATCAATATTTATGAGAAAGCCTGGTTTATCTAACATTGGATTGATATCGTTACAAGTTCTACATAGTGTATAGTTGTGTAATGGTAATACACGTGTTTCGAATAAAGTCAAAACTTTTAAGTATTAAATGCACTAAAAAAAGTCATGGTTTCTTGCCAAAACCACTCATTAAAGTCTGCCTTGTTTATGTTACCACGGAAAAGTTGGACAAGGAAGGTACCCAAGTCAATATTTTAAATTTTCACGTCATCCAATCCGATTTATAAAGAGCATCTAATACACTAACTTAATCAGAGACCCAGATATAAAAAAGTTAGACGTAACAAAGCTATCCGCTGTTGCTCTTGAATATTCCGTTTAAAATGTTTGTAAAAATACACCTGAGAATTTAAAGAGAAATTTTCCTCGATGCATTTTCATTACATGCATATCAAATGACATGCAACACAAACTATGTAACAAGTTTTTGTAAATATTGTGTCATTCCTTTTTCCCGCACGTCCTTGAGCTGCTTTAAGTATATTTTTGGAATGCACCACGAAAAAGTACTATGGTAAAAGCTAAACGTAGCATAAGGTATTTAAGATTCCATGCCCAATTCGCATGTTGAATAATTTGTGTTACCTAACACACACACACGATTGTCCGACGTTTCGCCAAAACGACGGTGCACCAAATTTGCAATTTTTTGAAGAAAATCAACTTGCTACTTGAAGCACGACATTTGACCAATTAAATATTTTTCAAATACGTCAATTGGCCAAATAACAAAAATATGCATACGACGTCTGGCCAAAAGTAATAAAAGTGACGCACGACGATAAGCCAAATATTTTCGAAATTTAGATAAGTTTCAAAATATGTATAAGTATCGTGTTTAACAAAAATACAATTCACAATCAATCTTAGCACAATTGACTTCATTACTCTGAAAGTTGGCATTTTTCTAATACCAAGTTTCTCACCCTTGCTTATTGTTCCAATCCAGTGGAATTCCCAACAATGTTTCACCTAAGGGAATGAGTTTTAAATTTAAAAATTGACGGTCGGCTTCCTTGATAAAGCATTAGATAAACATTTAACCGAAAACATTTGTTGTCGCTGCATTACACAATCTAATGTTATTGTCGATCCGCTGCTTATAATTTGGCGCAAACGAGTACATGAAAGGATACTTAAAAAATGGAATTGTATATCCCTGTATATTTGCTGTCAGAACGACATCATTTCTATCTCATCTCATGCATTGAATATGATTCACGATTTGGAAGCATAAATTCTATCCCATGAAGTTAGATATTTTTGATATAAATATGTAAGTGGGGGCAGTGTAAAAAAGTTAAATAATTTCATTGTGATCAGAAATTAGTATGGCGTGGATTATATTTGGACTAAAAATATAATGACTAGAGAACAATGATATACAATGTGATCTTTGTTTGTAATTTCATGTATATTGTAACTTCCTTATAAATTGTGTTTCTAAATGTCGTATTTTTGAATTGCTGAAGTGTCGTTGACCATAAATAATTTTTTGGCGAAACGTCGTTAATGAAAAAACTGGATTTGGCTAAGTGTTGTCACCCAAAAATCTGCTTTTGGTTGAGTGTCGTTCACAAAAATATTTTTTTGGTGAAGTGACGTTGGTCAAACGTCGCTTTGGCGAAGCGTCGCGCCACGACACACACACCTATATGTTGAACACTTTCGCTTCCATAATGAAAAAGTCCGTTACGACAAACCACTACCATAAACATAAGTGGGTTAAAAATTCTCGATTTATATGTTCCAAACTCTGAAAGTTTAGCTGAAACTATGCGATATATGATATTGATGAGCATTGTTGTTGCCAATCAAAAATGTTTTCGAATGATAGGTCACATGACATGTGTTTGACATTGCGACCTTTGAACAGGATTTTTGACCCACCAAGGTCACTGTGACCCCAAAACACACATGATTCGTAATCTACTCGACCAGAGCTTTCAATTGCGCCACTCAAATGTACACAACGTACAATTTGAAAACTTTCGACTTTGACCTTTGACCTTGGGATTTGACCCAGGGGGCTGAAAATCAATTGGGTTCTTGCCCTTGGCAATAGTGACCCACATACCAAATTTGGGTCAAATCAGTCAACGTATTTTTGAGTTATCGTGATTACGGACAGACAGACAGACGGACAAACGGCTGAGCTACACTTTCAGCTCCGTAATAAATCATTTGAACTATGCTTACTTGTTAAATCAGTGTTTGTTAATGAGAAGAATTTATAAAAGAACTCAACGCATAGTTAACGTTATATAACTGCTTCGTCATCACTATAGCAAATGCATTTCAAGTAATTTAAAAATGTTATCTGAAAAGGAAATTGAATTTGGCGGTAACAAACTGCACCTTTGCAAGTCATAAATAATTCTACTGAGAGAGTGAAACTTCGGTAACGTTTGTGTAGCTTGAGTTCCACTCGTTCGAGTTACTTCATGAGTGCAGCGATAAACAGTATAGGAATAAAAGTTGAGTGAATATTTGATAAGCCAAAGTAAACATCTTAATCTGGTTGGCAATATGTTTTGTTTATATCCTTTCTTACAAGTAGGTGCATAACTTCAAATGAACTACAAGTCTACACAATATTGTACACCTGAATTATGTAGTATGCTCGATGGTTTTTATTGACATCGTATCTGGAATTCATTTACCTTGTTTGTCCATCCTATCGTAAAAGCTTACCTTTCATCCTGACTCCTCAGAAACCAGGCAAATGTTATATAAAATCTGATTTATTTGTTGAATTTATCTTTGACCTAAAGTGTTACCTAGATTTCAAATAAACAAGCAAGCAATACAGATGGACAACCGCACATACGAGAAAAATCCAGACAAATGTATAATTCAAATGACCCATTTTTCAGAATCTATTACATGCAGTTATATATAATAAGAAATCTGTTTTGATAGTAATTCTGATTTTTGTTAGAAACGCAAACTGTCTGAGACCATGAGATGAGCAGATTTTTGTATATGATTGAAATACAATACAATACGTTCGTTTTAAGGTTGTATTTATCAAATCAAGTATGCTTTAGTTCCAATGCACCAATTTTTGCTCCATTTGTCTAAATTGTATTGTGCTACGTAAAACGGTGGTAACAGCAATTGGATTATATTTCAAAACCAAATGCTGTAATGTAATGCTGTTTTTTGAAAGCTCAGTGTACATTTGAGGCTAAATATCACCTTGTTTATTTTTTTTGTGTTGCATTGAGTTTCAAAGGAATGCGAATGCATTATTATAGTTTTTCTTTGTAAGATTTGAAGTATTTCTTTGTGAGATTTGAGTAACTGCGTATCAAGCAGTTGCTTTAAAATCGTGTTCTAAAGGAATGTACCTGAGTCAAAAGACACGTCTTTAAATTTACATGCGTTAAAAAATAGGTTGAAAAAAGGAACCATAACAACTATCTATTTTTATTTCTACGAAAGTTATCAGACGCATGATTACGAAACGTCTACAAAAGCCACTGTTACATATACAAAAAATACTCTTGGTAAAGTAAATTGGGATGCGTGCTTTATTAACTAAATCGGGAGACGTTGCATAACTTCTGTATTGGGTTTATTTGTGAATAAACACATAAATATTCTTTTTAGAAAAACCTGCACATATTTATTTACAAGGATGCCTGGTTACGCAATATTCGTTACAGATTCTAAAGATATGCAATTCGAGTGCGCGTGTTGGAATATTGTAAAAACTCGTAAATGCGAAATGCAATAAAAAAAATTCCCCTGACTTATTATAAGTGATAATGAATAACCAGCAGGTACAAAAAAGTATTATTATTACATGAAAATTTGTTTATCTATTTATTAATACGTTTCTAAAAAATTCAAATAAATTAAATGTGTATTGACTTGACACTACTTTATAATCAAAAGGTTATATTAAGTATGCTTATTCATCAATAAAAACCCATTTGCTGCGCCAGGTTTCATTTTGCTTTCGTCTGGCAGTCTTAATAGAGTTTGAACTCAGTAGATATATTAGATCCTGTGTGGATCGCCACTGCTTCTTAGAAATTAAATCAATTCAGTAGAAATGTATTCATTTTTTGTCAGCACTCTTCAAAGAATTTTTGCACAAAGGCAAGTACCAACTTTCACTTTAGTTTTTTACGTAATATTTGAGTACAGAGTTCCCAGAGTTTTCCGAACAATCAGCTAATAAAGCCTTCAATAATTAATTTGTGTACTTAGAACAATGAGTGCTTTTCTTTTATGCTTGATGTTACTAAAAAAAAATGGTTCATCAACTGAAAAATACTCGATTGCGTAACAGGACTGCTATTCTTGCATAAAATCTAGGTTAGTAGTTAGTAGGATGTAAAAAGTAACAGCATATTTGTAAGGTATGTTCTCGAAATATAGCCATCATATGTACACTTGTATTTGGACTAAAAATAGCGAAAAAATAGTTTTTCAGAAGCTTTATATATTTAGTGTGTTACATAGTTTACACTCAAATGCTTATATGTACCCATGGAAAAAATGAGACCGGAATAAATGCAATGCAAACGAATTTTGAAATTTGAAAGCTTAATTTAGGTATTGTTCCTTAGCGCGTGTGTAAACTTAATAAAGTACAATATTCTTAGGAATTAAGTTTCGTTTCGTAATTTGGTCTTATGTTCATATATACATAAATATTTTAGTAAGTTTATTATCCAAATTAATTGTAAAAATTTTTGGATGTGGCTTTTTGACTTGGGTGCAACAAATTCATCAAAAATCTAATTTTCAAAAGGAAAAAGGTATTTGCATAATAATTCTCAGCATGCTCTTCTATTGAATTGATTACCAAAGAGTGAATTAAAATTTGACGAGGTATTTGAATTTTGCTTCCCAAAATCTTCGACAGACCCCTAAAGTTAAATTGACTGCTAAATAATGTTGCCTTGGCATCACATCAGAATTAAAACTACTACAAAAAAGATAAGTCTTGGAACAATCTTACAAATTTTAATTTCGAAATATTTCGATTGGTTGATCTAATATTGGCCATTAAATTAAATATTTTCTTTGATGTCTGAAAAAAATATTGACAAAAATTTGCTCGATTTGAGTAATCTAATGATTGATTTTATACTCTTTGCATATACAGCATAGGTTTTTACTAGGAAGCGTCGTTGCACAACATGCAATGAATTACTAATATTAAATTCTAGCTATTGCAAAACCGACATGCGTTTTTTTTTCAAAAGTGCACTTGGGCACATCAAAAGATTTCTGTTCAATCATCGTGATGTTTTTCAAGGAAATCTATCAAACAAATACTCAAAACGTGGAACAAACAAGCAAATCAAAAAACCAGTATATCGTGCCAACATTTGGGAATATTGGAGAGAATTTTCTCCTCCAAAATGTAATAGCACGAATTCTGCACTACCATGAAAATACGATAGCAGGTCATATTTCTACAAGTACACTTCAAAAAAACATTGACTAGTTTATACTGTTAGCATTCAATTCTTTTGAAAACAGGGTGTGTCGTTACTGTGTTTTATTCAAGTTGAAATAAAATGACATTCGAGTATGCAATGAGGTGGTTCAAGGAACCGATTAAAATTTTAACTAGTTTTCGAAAACATTCCGATATTTGGTTTACAGGATGCAAATAAACGGTCTCTTACTCCAGTGAATATATTACAAGCCAAACAAATTCCATTTTCATACAAAAAGTTTCCTTTTATCACAATTTTAGTAGTTGAAAGGTTCTCAACTTATTTTAGCAGCACACATGATCTGTGTTGTTTACTCTACGATGTTTTAATAAATATTCCACTTGAAACAATATTCCGCTTACGCAAGAAGATTCATTATACAAGCCTACCGAACATATAAAACAGACATTGGTTCAAAAAATAGGTAAAAAAGCACGTCTACCAAACTTGCGTGAAGAGAAAATCAATGAGATACGCGGGTATTGTCAGTTTGTCACACAAAGTTGAAGTAAATAAAATTTCACTATTGCTGTATATAGTACACATATAATAGTTTTATAATTTTTACTTATAATTCAAAGGATTTTTGCAGGAAAATGACAACTTTGTTAAAATACCTTTTGAAGCTTTTCTCGGAATTCGTCTCCTTTAGATTTTTAGATTAGCATTGAAAAAACATTGTTTCTACTTTAATTTTAGCTTTTATGTGTTTAAATGGAGTTGCACTGAAGGGTTTTTGCAAGCATGAGGAATAGCGTCTTAAAAATTTTTGGAAAACTTTCATTCGAATTTAGTGAAACTATGATATTCAATTAACTATGATAAAGTTACAAATCTAACATATATCAAGTTGATTTGCACATTTCTGCGGATTTACCACCGGCTTAAGTTTCAGTGCAATTTTTTGATATAAATTCTAATCCAATTTTGAATGTATGCTATTTGTAATTGCTTCGCTAATATACCAACAAAATGGGAAAAATTGTTTGTTTTTTCGGTGAATTGTAATAAAAAAGTTGCATAAAGGAAATTAAAACTGACAGTTGGAACAACAATCACAAATTACGTTTATTTCCGTGAAAGTTATAAAACGTATGAGCACGAAAAGTCTAAAAAAATAGTAGTGAAATTACACTTGTAAGATTCATGTCAAAACTTGTAAACTACAAAATGTAATCAGATATTTTTTCCCTGTTATATGTCCCGCTTTCCTGTTAAAACAACCTATCTCTCCTTTTAAATTAGAAAAGCTTCTCCTTATTTCTTGATTGCATTCTGTAGAAATGTCTTTGCAAACAAATCTGTGCACATTTATTTATGATATGTGTTCATAATAATGAATAATGGTAAAAAAACCTTTTCCCGAGTCTCATTAATTTTCAAAATAACTTTTTTCTTTGAGTTGTTTTTTGATGTAGTCATTATTAAGTTATTATTAAGAACATAATTGATAATCTCATTCAGACGTTTTCATTTCTCCTTTCGAAAAAGTTCATAGTACTTAACATTTATTATACCAAACTTGAATTATAATATGCCGTGAATATGACCAATTCCAGTGCCAATTCAAACCAAAATGGCATGCACTGATTGTCGTTATGAATATTTCATATGGTAATATATTAGAGTAAAATCCGAAAATTCTAAACCAACAGATAAAGGAGTCATCACAACTAAATTTGTAAACCGATAATAATGAGAAATTTTCTATTTTTTGATGCTATTTATATATATGAACTGACCAACGACTCGTATTCTTTAGAATAAAAAAATCATAATTTAATTCCTCGGAATGTCCCCACTATATGCGCAGGTGTATTGGGGCTAACAATTGTTAAAAAATGAATAATGCGATTTTTCCAGAAACCAACATCAAAAAAACCGTTGTTGAAATATAGTGTGAAAAAATACAAAATATATACTTGACTTTTATCACTTTTGTATATTTTAAATTGGTTACACTCAAAAGCATATAAGAACTCAAGTAAGCCTCCGGGGAAAGATGAGTCAGGAACAAATGCATTTGATAAAGTTCATTTCGTCAAAGAATTTAATCATCATGAATCTGGAACATTGGGACTTAATTAGTGCATTGTTACTTGGCGCGTGTGTAGATTCGTAACATTACAAAATTTGCTAAAAATGTTGGCACATCATTTTAAAACATTGTTCGTTTCGCAGTTTTGTCTTTTGCTCATATGTAAATATATAAATAATTCTTGCAATAGGTTTATTATCCAAATTAATTGTAAATTTTTCCTAGATTTACTATAAATAAAACTATTATAAACTGCAACTATTATAACTATGCAGTCTGAGTAGTGTGTACATAATTATTTTTTATTGCAGTAGAACATTTGTGAAACATAACTTAACTGTGATCTTTTAAAGTACACATCTCTAAGGCAAAGTTTCGCATTTCAGACTTTAGCTTTGGTAGCCCCTAAATCTAGACGCAGTGATTTGGTTCGAAATGAAACTTTTCAAGTGATTCCAAATACATTTGTTTCTCAGTTCGTAACAACTCACCACCCAGTCACCGTTCTTTGTGTTCTACTCCGTTCCTCACAAAAGGCGTTTAGAAAAGCGATTGTACAGAGATTCGGCCTAGGGCTCACCGAATTTCAATTTACGAGATGTAGTATTCATCTCAGTCAAACAGGATATGATATTACTGCACGTTTTGAACTTTTTAAGATTAAATTTTAAGAGTATAATGTTTTATTTTACAAACTACCTAAACATCAAAAAGTTGGCTGCATTTAATAAAATAAAGAGTTTTGTTACATGCATAAGAAAACCGAATACGAACTTGTGTTACAAACTGGTGTTAAATTTTTATAAATACTCTGGTAGCAATAAACTTGATCTTATACAAATATACACGCTTGCATGAATATTGTGAAAAAAACTAGTAAGATATTATTAACTATAGTCGTGTTAATTGTCATTGCATAAATCAGTGAAATGCACCAAATGTGTTCGGTTTAATGAAGAAGCGTAATCATAATTTTGCACGTGCATTCGGTGAAGTACAGTTTGTAAAATAGTAAAAGCACACTAGCTTAAGAAATCAACATGAAACATCATGCTTAGTTCGACTCAATAGACCATTTTAACTTAATGATCTTTTAAAAAGTTATTTAATTTTTTAAATGATACGACGCCAGAATTGTACAAGTTTGTTCATACATTACAACTTTTACTTCTAGTTTCTGGCCGAGCCGGCCACCAATCCTAAACACAACACATACTTGTAACAGGTTTAACTAGAAATATTGTGAAAAGTGTTTGCACAATTTTGCATCCAATGTAAAAGTATAACTTGGCTTTATGTAGACGTTTCGAGAACATACCAACAAAGCAGGAGAAACTGTATTTCCATGAATTTAAATACACAAAATGCAAAAGGAAAATGGAAACCGTAGTAACCACAAAATACGCTCATTTACATGAAATTATATCAGACATGTCTGAGTACAAAAGCCACTGTTACATCCAAATTATTTGCCCTGATACAGTCTCTGAAAAAAAAACTATTTTGTTGATATTATAAATTGTTTCTAGGTTCATTTGCTCTGTAAAGTATTAAGTGCCGGTTGGATTTTCCGATGTATTTATGTTATGAGTTCATATAAAGGAGTCGTTGTTTGGTTTTTGGGTTTCTATGTAGGTGTTCTAGATACTATAGCTCGTTCCTTATGACATTTACAGTGTTGATCGTATCAACCGATGTATCATAGAACATTGTAATATATAATCAATAATCCCAACGAACTTTTTCATCTTTATTAAAAAGAACTTAAAGCGTTTTCTGTCATAAATATTATTACAAAAAAAACTTTACATGATAGCATATACTTATTTCACATCGAAACTTTTATATAATAATTTAATACATCATTTTGCCATTACGTTGAAGAAGCCTGCATTAATAAGCCTGTGTACAAAGAATAATGATTCCAAAGAATGCCTTTGTAATAGCTTAATTAGAGTATTGATTGTCTGCGCGTGTGTGATTTTCGGTTGATAGGTTTACTTTCGACTTATAAGTTCAAAATTCCCTTTCAAGTTTTCATATAATATAAAAGCTTCGTCTGCTATATTTGCAGATGCGTAGAAGCTTTTTTAACTTCTTAAAACATCTTAGGAAATGCAAAATCCAATTTTTATCAATCAAATACATTCCTTTGATGTTGATGCTTACTGGTTTTTTTTTTAATTAAAAGAGACTTTTCTTGAAAGCAGGTTTGTTGTTGCGCTCTCCACTGAACAAAAAAAAACACACAATATGTATCAAAAATCAACATAATGCAAGCACAAAACAAGGCATGTCAACCCATAAAGAAACACAGTTAGATAAATCTGGCTGATGACAAACCATGTCATGTAATGACATGTAATATGAATCTGATATCGACATCTGTAATCCATTTAACCATTAATTGATCGTTACTCCACAACTATGGAGTTTAAAACCACGGTGTCTTGAACAAGTTTGATCCAAATGGGAGGCAATAATATAGTGGAAATGTACTCAGTCGACACTAACCCGTGTCGAAAATATATTGTCGAATTTTTTTAGTCGACTCGTTTTTATTAGTCGAATGTATACATAGTCGTCCCTGGAAAATTAGTCGAATTTAGTCGAATGCACTATCAGTCGACTCTATATTTAGTCGACTGCATTAAAAGGTCAGCTTAAAAACAACAATGACGTATTTCAAACCTCAGTATGAATTTAAGTAATTTAAAAGTTCAATACTACTAGCATGTGACAAATTTGGCAAGAATGTATAAACCTTTGTACAAATGAATGCATTTTATAAATGATGTCTGCTGATGACGTTGACAAATTAATTTTTATTCGACAACAAAATTTCTACTAAAGCTTCGTCGACTAATAAATTTCCACTAAACATTTGGTCGACTAATTAACCAGTTCGACTAAAAATATTCGACTGTAGCAGCGGTCGACCGTAAGCATTTCCACTATATTATACTGACCCGATCGAAATACATTAATCTATCCATTGGTACAATAAAAAAATCATTCATTTAAAAATCATGTAACCGTTAATTGACGGTTACTCCATAAATATTGAGTTTAAGATCATGGTGTCTTGACAAAGTTTAATCACAATACATTAATCTATCCATTGGTAAAATAAAAAATCGCCTATTTAAAAAGCATGTAACGGTTAATTGACCGTTACTCCTGTACCGTCAAACCGATTTGGCTGAAAATGTCTAGCGATTGACCCCTTGACCTGAGGAGTCTGTGTGCCTAGTTTGAAGAGAATTGGTTAAAGGAAGTCCAAGTTAGAGCGCACACGGACGAACAGACAAACACACAGACAGACAGACAAACAAACTAAAACCATAACAACAATAAATCTTGATTTATTTACGTAATAATCCAAAATTATTAAAAAATGCAAATATGTTATTTGACTGGGTATTCGTTAAATTTAAATTCTAGAAATTAGGATTCTAACATGATAACTTGCTTGATCGGAAATGTGAGATTGTCCCATTGGACACAATGGTAAAAAATGAAGTTTTCTAAGCAGCTGGGCTTTTACATCATAAGGTATTGCGTTTATGCTGTATATTTTCCTAACATGACCAACTTATGCTAGCCCTTACATCACCAGTATTTTCACCAAGATTCACATCATTGCCAACACGTCATATATATCTGTAAGGTAGCCAATTTTGGCTTCCACCAAATCACGTCAAAATTGACGACCGAAGACCTAAAGTCATTTTTCAAAAGTAAGTGTATGGGTGAATGAGGGACCTTAGTCGAATTATAACCTTGCATAAAGCTTAACTCAATCAAAGATTTAAGTTAAAAAAATATAAGGTCGGCCACTTTGTTTTGAGACACACCGAAATGGCCATTTTTTGGGAAAACGTCCTGTACTCCGAGATACGTTGACGGAATTTTACCAAACCTTACATATAATATCGACATAAAATAGTCAAAATACCCTTAAATATCAGGTTAATTTAATTATATATGTAAAAGTTAATATGTTAAGGTTTTTTGAAGTAAAAGTTTTGAGAAAATATGCCCAAAATAAAATGCTAAGACGATGAGTTTTTTGTGGTTGAAAGTAAAAAAATTATTTATTTTAAGGTCAAAGTTTATTTGATATTATGTTCGATTATATAACATATACTTCCTTATCTGAGATATCATTTAGCGTAATTTTAATTCAAATTTATCTCGTCCAAAATTACATATTATGCACGAACATGTTTTATACATTATTTAAAAAATGCACCATCCGCTCTTATTTTCACAAATGCATACATACATACATACACTACCCACTATCCAAACCTACAGTGGCAAACTTCAGTCCTCAATATTTATTGTGGACGCGCACAAAAACAGACAAATGTCCCGATTCCACACAAATTTGGAAACTTTTGTTCATTTGGAATCAAAGCTACATGCTTCAACCTGATGTACATGTTAAAAATATTCTTTGTTCTACCAACCGATTCACTGTATGGGCTGAATTGCACATTTATGATTTATATATTGATCGACAGTGGAGGTACGACAATATGAAATGTTCTCATTTCACTCAATTGTCTGACTAGCTGTTGTAAAAAAACATTCCGTAGCAAAAACATTGTCACATTAATAAGCACGATTACTGTACTCTACTAAGGAAAAAATATAAATCCGCTAAATTGATTATTATTGATTTTTAATATGGATTTTCATCAAGGACTTCATCAACTTGAAACCAAAAAACCGCTTTGCTTTCTCCAAATTAATTGCACATTATTTGCGCTGTTTTAAAAACAGAGGTTTATACACGTCGGCTGTTTGAATGTATGCTCAGTCGGTACGATTCTCTCTAAATCATATCGAATTGGTAAAAACACTTGTTAATATTTATTAAACATTTAGACAATAATTTTTTTTAACCCATTAAAGAGCAACTTACTGTGTCTCGTCTGCCAAAGATTAATTGCATGTGAAATATTCCATAAACGATGGGATTGACTGTGGAGTTTGTGCAAGCAAAAAGGAAAAGCCCTTTTTGTATTCGTTGATCAACATTCTTTGCGGTTTCTGGGTCAACCCAGTACCTAAATAAATAAAATATTTGCAAACGCTGATTTATATTTATGCATTTATAGGAGTATATTGAGTTTTTAAGGATTTGCAGAACAAAATGCCTACTCAAGAGGTTTTTTTCTTTCGAATGTCAAAATCTCATAATTTTTAAATTATCGCTTACCAAATACACATAACATAATATGGCGTCCAGCATACTAGAAAAGCTGCTGTTATGACAAACGCCATTTGAATCGATTTAACTTTAGCACGTTCAATCATATCAGTTCCGGTTCTTCGTATACCATCTATAAATGTTACATTCAGATAACGTTTTAAGCTAAATTTAAAAAAAGAAGCAAACTACAAACCTGGACTTTCGAAAAATCTTTTGACGCAATTCCCAGTTCCCTCAACTCTACAGAAATTGATCCGTAAAGCACGACTATGATCACAAATGGCAATGCATACATCATCACCATCACAAATACGTTGTACAATAGCTCGTACTCTGGCCCCGGGAAAATATTGTAGGTAACGCATTGTGTAAACCAAATGTGCACTGGATGCCTTTCAACGTGAAATATGATGATCTACAAAATAAAAAACTCGTAAGGCAAATTTGCAAGGTTATTCGTCAGTTGCACGTAAATTAAACAAGATTAATTCGTCAAGTTTTTTCTATAGGGTTTTTGTTTTGTTCAGGTTTGGTTTAGGGTTTAGTATTGGATTAGTGTATTTAAATTTGCTTTATTGGGTTAATTGTGTTAAGTATTAGGTTATTTGGTTAAAATGGCTTAGTATTGTGTTTAGTGAACTTCGGATTGGATATAATGTGTTATGTGGTTTTGAATGGCTTTTCATGGGGTTAATTGGGTTTAAATAGTTTAGTATTGGGTTGACTGGGCTAAATTATTGGGTTAAATATAGGCTTAAATGGGCTTCGTATAGGCTTAAATGGGTTAAGTTTAGGCCGAAATGGGTTCATTGTAGGCTTATATATGTTTATATGCTGGATGTAGCTAAAAGCTTTGACATATTGTCAAGATATTTCAGAAAAAAATATAAGTTAGTATTAAAAACATTTTATCACAACGATAAATTTGTTCATACTTAACCAAAATATTATTCAACATCATTTGCTTTGGCATTAATAGTTTATCACAAACTAAAATTGATCACAATATACGTTAATATTGGGATTTTATGCTACGCTACGACTGAATATTAGGTGAAACGCTAATGTTAAAAATATGTATAATTCAGATGAAAAAATTATTACCTGCGGAATACTACATAAACAGGAAAAAAACCAGGCCAAGAATACCATCCACTTGGCTCGTTTTGTAGAAGCCATTCCATGCAGCGGGTAGCGAACTGCCCAGTACCTAAATATAAGCATATAAAGTACTCTCAAGGAATTATCTCGAAGGCTTTCATTGTTAACGTGTTGAAAGCAAACAAGCATGAATGACCTAAAACTAGCAAAGTTATGTTTTTATCAGTCTCGTCTCACAGCAAGTTAGCAGTCGTGACATACATAGCGCATTTCAAAAGTTCGTATCCAATTTCAAATCCGAATATCTCAGCAGCATGTCAATAAACAGATCAGAATTTGGTATCATAAGATAGCCAAGAGTTTAACTTAAAAATGTGTGAAAGGATTTGGCTCTACCTCTTTCAACTTGGAAGCAGTATGACCACAGAAAATCAGTAAAAATCCCGAATTTTTACACATTAATTTCAATTTGATGTAACTTTCTTAAAAGTCGGTGAAATATATAACTTTTGGTTTTTAATTGGTCGTATTAAATGGGTACTTCATTAATAGAACCCATTAGGTCTAGAAAGCGGATCAACTCTGAACGGCAGGGTTCACGATTTTCATGACATGCTGCCGAGATATTAGGATTTTAATCTGGATATGAACTTTTGGAATGCCTTATGTAAGCTTGATCAAATTTCTTCTCACCCTTTTATTTCACAAATTTAAATCCTCAAAGGACGAGTAAGCTCTCACAGCTAAGAAGCTTAGAATACACAATCAGTTCAAACAGAATGTTGCCATAAATGTTGATCATTTCTACCAAAGCTTCATACCTGAAGTTAAATTTTACCTGAAGTACTGAATTTTATGCCAAAGGAAGTGCCAAACTCGTAGCTATAAAGTCGTTTGAAAACTTTTAAAATTATCAAAGAAATTTTCAAGCTTTTACGGAAATTGGAGTTAGCTGTTAAAGTTTAGTTTAATGAATTTGGTATTATACCTTTTACTGTAAAATTTGTAGTTACTAAATATGTCGTTAAGAAACATAAAAACTTCTGCAAAGGAAGACCTTTTTTTTGTTTTGTACGTACCGGTCGATAGCCAGGCAAACCAATACAAATCCTGAGAGGTATAGTCCAAAAATTCGAAAGAATGCCATTGTACGGCACATAAAATCTCCACCTTTCCATTCCACGGTAGCAGCCCAAACAATTTCTAAGGGCATCATGAAAAATGTCACCTGGGGAAAATCAATTAAATTAATAAAGTGTACTTATAAAAATAGCTGCTGCACTGTTATGGATACTAACGTTTTTTATTTATAAAATTTGGTTATATTAATAAGTTTTACCATCAAATCAGCAATTGTGAGGTTTAAAAGCAACAAATCGATTCTTGACAGGAATACTCTTGTTCGTTTTTTCGTCAGGATTGCAGTGAAAACAGTGATATTTCCTGCACGTTTATAACAATAGAAATTTTAATTGTAAAATTTGTACAAATTCGGTTAATTTTTTTTGTTGAAGCAAATTTTTATAGAAGTAGAATGAAGAATTAATGACAATTTTTTTTGTAAATAAAAAACGATTCGACCTTAGTTTGTTTGTAATTAAATTTCAAGCTATATATTATTTTCAAGAATTATAAAAAATAGTAATAATTTAATGAAGCATTGATAAGCTTACCTCCTGCAGATAGCACACATAATATTGTATACATCGAAATGGATATGATGTGACCCGAATTGAACCGCATATCAATAGGAAGGATGAGCGATGATGAGTAATTGGAACTGTTAGCAAAAAACATCATTTATTCGTACTAAATGGCTTGTCGATGTCCAACCATTTTCCGTTGGCATTAATTTTTGGGCTATCATGATATTTAATAAATAAACCAAAATTTGTTCCGTTGCTAAAGATTCATTTGTTTCTCGACTTTCACTATAGTCTTCACTCTTATCAAACCACTTCGCCATCATTCACGTTACAAAATAGTATTTCCTTGTAATGCAGAAAACTTCACAAAAAAATGGTTATTTAACTGATAAAAATAGCTAAAATAGCATATTGGCATATTATACAAACGTTTCATTTATAAAATATACATTATAGTGTGTGAAATGAATAAACACTCGTATGTATTGCACACACTTGTAGTTCTGCATGGAAACGAAACTTACACAGTAGATTATATTTTTGTTGGGTGCAATGTACGGAGAAAGTGAGACCTGTCCTTGGTGAGAGCTACAGCTCAAGTGAAAGCAGATTGGCTTTCTCCTGCCAGTTTTATAGTTTATTTAGGATTTACGAAGCAGCTTTGTATTTTTATTCAAAATAAACCCAGCTCCAAAAAAGATTTTATTAGCTAAACTTAGAAGCTCGTGTACTGTACCAAATCAACATAAATAACCTTTTAAATGTTGATTTTTTTTAAAATTGATTGACAACAAATAGTGATATTTTGCCGTTTGCAAAGATTGTATGTATAAATTAGTGAATCACAAAAAATCGCAAATAATTTATTTATTTGCTTAAATCTTATCTTTTGTAAGAGTTGACTATGGTAACAATTTGCGTAATTGCCTTATACTACGGCTTGTTTTGTTTTGTTTGTAATCAGTTTTGTTTAAAGTTATTATTTACCTAATGTATGTACACCAACGATGCCTAAATTTTGGAACATAATTATTTACATATATATTCTTCAATTTGCTTATCTTATCCATTCCATTTTCATGATATTATTAATACCTTACTTAAAAATCGAGGCATGTTTAATTTATACGCAACTAACTTTAATGACCCTAAACATCAAAGAAAATTCAACTATTTTCCATAGAACTGAATACATTGATACATAAGACTAGTGTTATATATGTAGTGTAGCCTATGATTAAAAAGCTGTACTTAAATTTCAAACAAAAACAAAAGACAACAACAAAATTGGATAAAAAAAAAGAGATTGTACGAATATTTTTTCACGATCATTCCAACATGTACCAAACTTGATTTGATTTCAACGTTAAATGATATTTACCCTTGAACTTATAAAAAGTCATTTGAGATTTAAGTACTATATATCATTAAACATACTCTATGTTACATTTACCATATTTGTATCCAGTTACATTGAAACCACACTTGAGTTTTCTTTGATGTTTAGGGTTATTAAAGTAAGTTATCTTTAAGGTAAACAAGACTCGAGTTCTAAATAGGATTTTATTGGATGCATGAAAATTGGGATACATAAAAAAATGAAATGGAAAAGATAAAAGATTATGCTTAAGTTTATATAGAAATGTAAGTATAATTTGTTCACGTGTGTTAGGTGCATAATAATTCGCTAAAAAAAATACCAAATCAGGTTTTCAGAATCCAACCTGAAAAAAATCGTGCTAATAGTTGCAAAAATCGCAATGTACTCAATACAAAAACTTTATTTATATATTACATCATTTAAATATGCAATATGAATGAATTGAATTGAATGTGATTTTTTCAAAACCAGTACAAACTACGGATATGAACAAATGAATCTTATGAATTTCCGGATATTTGATATCCTGTTTTGTAAAAAATAATATGTTTAGAGTTATGAACCTCTTGAGGTATGGTTGGGTTTGCGAATTTTAGATTGCATTTTTGATTAATTTATTAGTGCAGCACATTAACACCAACACAAGCCATACGTAGCAAAGTCTCTTTCGTACTATGCAAACTTTTAGAAATTCTGACGTAAAATAGCGTGGAAAAGTAGTCATTTTATTAGCTAGAAAACGTTTTTCCCTTTAAATATCAGTTTTTCTTCTGGTTACCACATTGTTGAAGTGTAGAACTGAGCTTTTTCCCTAAGAGATATATTAAAAGGTGTACTAGGATTTGGCATGTGGGCACAAATACAATGACAAATTACATTACATGATAAGTATTTTTTTTATAAAGGTGCACGATGCAAGTATTAAATGCAAAAATTTGTTGGCTTTTAAGTGAGCATTGGAGGAATAAAACTTGATATACATAAAAAGCGTGCAGAGGGGCAACATGTAAACCCTTAGGGTATGGTTTTCAAGGCAATACGTGTATTTACATGTGGTGTACTATAATCTGTTAGTTTCCAATGCTATTTTAAGGGTCTATTCTTAAGAAATAAAAACACATAAATGGACAAAAACGGCTTACAAAATTGAATAGGCCTGTATTTCGACGTCCTCAAAAATATTTATTGAATATTGGAAGTTCGAACGCACGAATGAGTTTTAAATATTGAGAGTTTTCGAAGAACTGAAAAAAAAATCCGGATTTTTTTATGAAATATTTGATAAAGTTAGGTTATTTAAAACTTGCAATCTTAATAAACATCTCGAGATCCGACATATGAGATGGCAAATTCTGAACGAGCATTTAAATCGAGTCCATTTCTCAGCCTTGTAACATCACTCGCCGTATTTTATTATGTGATTATTAAACATATTCGAATGTTTCTTAGAAAAAATTGCTTTTCTACGCCTACAAGAAATTTTGGTTTTCACTATTTATTATAGGCCGCTAATATTTTTTCTAATAATTCACATTATACTATATTACTACATATTATATCATAGTATATTTCAAACTTTAGCAACAAAACCTTTAACTAGCACATCAAATGATTTAAATAAATATGATTGATTAAGTTGACCATGTGAATTATCCATACTCCAGTAGCTTCCTCTAAAATAGAAGAAGCATTATCCGGTTTATTTAAAGTTATTCTACAAAGTCCATCGTTTTCACAGTAAAAGTATGCTGGAGTTGATACAAGTCTGTTCGTTGAACGCACAATCATTCCATAATAGGGCGTTTTTCTTAAAGTTCTCTCCTAACTTTATGAAATGCCTTACCACTGAGCTCATCTAACAAGGCATAGTCCTTTGGTGCCGCTCCGATCCGAGCAAGTCACTGTGCAAAAAATGTTCGTAATTAAGTGCAAAGTAAATATCCATATTCATTTTTCTGTAAAACAAACATTTAGCATGTTGACAGTTTTGTTGCATGAAGCCCTGCGTCCTTACAACATCTTATTCTATAAAGTTGCAATATGCAAATTAGCAATCTGGGGTCCAAATCTTGGCTTCCGTTGGATCCCTTTTCAGCAAAATCTAAACATTTTTAAGTGTTCAAATAATTTTTTTATGAATCTACATGCGATTGTGAGGATTCATTGATACATTTTGACCTCAAATTGTGTCTTCTTCATATTTTAAAAAATCATTGAAAAAGTGTACTTTTTTCCGAAATTGTATTTGAAATGCATGGTAGGTTGAGATGTAGATGATGTTTACATGCTCGAGCTCCTTTATCAAAATAGGATGTGTGTACGTATGTGTAATGTACCCGTCCGTTCCAGAATTGCATTGCAGCATGCATGTTATTATGACGTAATGCAAACTGTCTGTCACCCCAATATATCTTTGCCTAGGAATTATTAGGATTCTTGAATCCTTATCATAAGGCATTGTACGTATAGTGTTCGTTAGTTCCGTATGTCCGTCCGTCCTTCCGTCCGCATCCTCTCTAACTTTTTACTTGAAGGAATTTTAAATTCGGTTTTCACTAATCGATTACTATTGACCACAGCTCGGTCAAGTTCGACAACTAGCCAAATCGGTTGACCGTTTCGGGAGTAACGGTTGATTAATGGTCCCATCCTTTTTAAATGGGCAAATTGTACCAATCGATACACTTGCCCGTAAACATGTCGTAACTTGCCCCAAATTACCCCCAAACATTACGTATTCAACCCGAAACATTACGTAATCGACCTCAGACATTGCGTAATCGACTCCAAACATTACGTAATCGACCCCACACATTACGTTATCAACCCCAAACATTACGTAATCGACCCCAAACATTACGTAATCGACCCCAAACATTACGTAATCGAACCCAGACATTACGTAATCGATCCCAAAAATTACGTAATCTATCCCAAACATTATGTAATACGTATTACGTAGGGAATCGACGAGAACAGAAGGGAATCGACGGGGAATGCAGGGAATCGACGACAACAGAATGGATACGATGGGGAATGTAGGGAATCCACTGTAATAGAAGGAAATCCACGGGAAATGAAGGGAATCCACGGGAACAGAGTGGAAATATAGGGAATTGACGACAGGAAATGCAGGGAATCCACGGGAACAGAAAGGAATCCACAGGAAATGCAGGGAATCCACGAGAATAGAAGGAAATCCACGGGACCAGAAGGGAATCGACGAGAACAGAAGGGAATCGACGGTAAATGCAGGGAATCGACGGGAAATGCAAGGAATCGACGGTAAATGCAGGGAATCAACGGGAAATGCAGGGAATCGACGGGAAATACAGGGAATCGACGGGAAATGCAGGGAATCCATGTGAATCCTAATTGAAATTTAGTTTTGAAAGTCATCCACCAACCAGCCTGCTTTTTGGGATGACTAAAGAAACATTAAAATGTTCTAGATCTTTTGAATTTATTTAAAACAAATTATAATCGCATAACTTCCAGAAAACATCAGTTTTATGGGCATTCTACTAGTTCAATATATTTTACTGCATATAAGCTATTTTATTATACATGATGTGGAATTAATGACGGAAGTGATGAGACCATTTTTTTATAAATGTTGTGTAATTTCACTCCAAAAGTAAAAAAAAATTGTTTGCATTTTGGTGTCGGATAAGTTTGATGACTATTTATTTGTTATAGCCATTACCAAGTGGTGTTTTGCACACTAATTTTATGTTTGGTGGCTTAACTATTTACAAACAGCTTAGTTTGAAGTATATTATGTCAAAAAATGTCGATGAAATAATCAAAGTATTAGCATTTAACTAATTATGATGTTCGGTAGCCTGGAAGAAATAATGTAAAAGCCAAAGGGCTATATCCAGCAAAAATATGACAATGTAAAATGTTCGTTTTACAGAAAAATGAATATGGATATTTATTTTGCGCTTTATTACGAACATTTTTGCACAGTGACTTGCTCGGATCGGAGCGGCACCAAAGGACTATACCTTGTAAGTAGTTGGTGCATTTTACCATAGATCTAGTTCGCTTTTTTCTTTGTGCCAACTTTAATTATATCTATTATGCGTAAAATGAAATAAACTGAACTTTTAGACCAAATTTTTATCCCGGAAAACATTATTGTCAGATCGACTAAAAAATATAACTTTTGAATATTTTTTAGATGATTAAGCGTTACTGTTCAGCGGCTGGAATATTATCGAAGATATTTCCCACTTTCCACGAAAACTAAATAATTTTGCTGGTCACTAATTCCATTATTTCCCACTCCATTTTCCACCAGGTAAATACTATCCCGGAACACTGTGAACTACCTACCAAGTGAGCTCGTTTTTTGGTGAAAGCTCTCACTCAATTGAAAGCAGAATTGAAGTACGCTGAATTATGAACTTTTAGGTTCTGTGCTAATCCGGTCGTATTCAACCAGAAAAAGTGGATTGATGCAGGTTTGCCAAGGATCTTCCTTGGCACTCTACAACTTGAGCTAATCAGGCTATGTGAATGAATACGATTGAAGTAGCTGTGGTGTTCATCATCTTATGTCCCTATTTACTGTGATAATGATGCTTGAACCACGCATCACAACTGTAAACTCTAAATTTTGATGCCCACGAGAGTCACACTAGGCTGTGATGATGCAACATATTTGCGAAACCATATATTGTTTTTTTTCACGACCCGCCATGAAAATTTTCATTTTTCTGATTTTTTCTGTATGTTATATGGGTCCAGCGTCCACCTCAAAAAAACAATCAGAACTCCCAAAGGTGGTCCAGGGTTGTGATAATTTCGATCACTTGAAAATGGTCGATTTTGCTGGACACGACTCATTTGCACCCTCATAACGTTTTGAGGCTGAAGTATTTGGGCATGTCCATTAAATCAATAAAACCACCACACTTCACTGATTATAACTAGGTATAACACTTGGCTTTTTGTGGACAGCGAAAACTTAAGGTGTGAATTTATGTACCCCGTACACGGTTTTTTTATTTAAAAAATTAGCCAATTTTTGCACAAAATTGTAGTTTTCTCAAGTCTTACGAGGAAACTAAAAAATCTCAGCCGACCCATTTTAGACCTTTTATTTCTCGATTTTAAGCCGAAAGAATTTTTGAAAAATCTTGATGTATGTCAAAACTGAAAGTGTTTGACCACACTCGGTTCATTTACCCAAAATTCCAAAAAAATGAAAAAACTGCTAGATAGCTCAATGTTTTGTATATAAACAATAAATTATGAGCTTTGGTTATATTCCGGTACATAAAATATTACAAACTTTTAGTTTGCCGCAATTTTTCAAAAAAATTGAATTTGAATTTGAAGCTATGCACGTGCAATACAGAATAACGGTACATAATTATTACTGGACAGATAGGCGGCTACCCAATTACCAATTTGGGTAGTCGCACTTTACATATTCTACAGTAATAAAATATTTTTCCAAATTGCTTTTTGTATGGAGAAAAACCTATAAACCATTCTAAATATCGAAGTAGAGTTCACTATTGAAACTAAAAAGTGCATGAATAGGAATAACCATGAACATTTATTGAGTATAGCAAATCTTACAAAAATTACTTCTCTGTATTTCCTTAGGTTCTACCAGTACAAGACGAAATAACTCGAACATATACATTAAACTCTAACTATATTATTTATTCTGCTAATATGATTTTTTAATTTATAGAGTTGTAGTTAAGAATGTGATAGATAGATGGCCAGGTGTTTTTCGTTTCCAAACTTGGTATTCCGAACATTACAAATCCGTAAAACACACACAAAGTTGGTTTTCTCTTTTGATGTTTTCTTTAATTTCTCTTTGAAGTTTAAAACAGCTGCATTCGGAAAGAGAATGTTTGTCGTTGCATTTTCATTGCATGCATATCCAATGACATGTAACACTAATTATGTAACAAGGATTTCTTCATTCCTTTTCCGCACGTATTTGAGCTGCTTTGAGTATATTTTTATATGCACCACGAAAGCATATTATACTTACACAATAACATTGTGAACTCTTACGTTTACATAACGAAACGTTTATTCGATACAAAACCGCTAGCATACATATAAGTGGCTTAGAAATTATTTCTATATAGCTATTTCACCCTTTCTACTTTCATTTATGAATTAATAAAGCATTTGAACTATGATTGTGTTTCAAATAGGTGTTTGTTAATTAGGAAAATTCAGACTTGTATGTTTTATACAAAGAGGTGCTTAACTTCAAAGTACAAGTCTAGACAAGAAGGTATTAGGGTACACGTGCATTATTTAGCATACTCGACTTTTTTATAGACATGCTATCCAAACTTACTACTTACTTACTTACTATGTTAACCACACAAACGTAAAAAAATCCTTTCATCTTTACATCATAGAAACCAGACAAGGGTAACATAAAATCTGATTATATAATCTGATATAAGATGAAAATGTTTTCAACTCCAATTACGAACAAATTGCACTCTTCCATTATTTTTGATGTAGAAAAAAAAGAAAAAAAAACAATCCACTCGTTTCGAGGATGCAATGAAAATATATATGATCGTAGTCGTACACTACGTTATTCTTGATTTGTTTTCATCCTGTTTTTCTTTGTAAGAATGGTAACAGCAATCAGTTCAAGTGGAATATTCAAAAAATCAGTATGTTATGCTGTATTTCAAAGCTCGTTGTATATAATAAGTTATATAAAACCTTTACCGTATTTATTTTCAAGTTGCATCTAAATTCACGAAACAAATAAAGCTACTATTATTATTTCTCTTGTTTTGTATTTCTTTCAAGTTTTATATACGATTCAAGTCGTTTCAATTGTATTAAAATATGTTACTTATTTCAACATACAGCATTTCCCTTTTGAAGGATTGGTTAAATATGGAAAAGTTCATATACGACGGAGTTTACTATACAGTTTGTGCAAGCCAAAGGGAAAAGTTCTTTTTGGATTCGTTTATTCTGGACTGTTCCTTGTACAGTTCTAATAAATGACATTTATTAGGCAATTAGTTACACTCGATGTTAAGAAAAAAACATATCAACAGTAATATTCTGTTCTATTTCGATTTTTACTAATGACTTATGCCATAGTATAAGTATAGGCTTCATAGTATTTTTTTCATAATAGCACCCTAAGCAACTACATACTTAGGTAAGGTGAGAAGGTAAATGGTGACTTGTTATGTAATATTATATGATTATATCAGATTTTCATATTATACCAATTATTTGTACCTTACAAATGAATGGTTTTGTTTGGCTACCGTAATACGTTGTTAAAACGTGCTGTTCATGTTGTTTTAGCAAGGGCTTATTCATTTAAGAGCAGAATGTTATATTTGCAATAAAATCTGTTTTTGTGTTACTTAATGTTTTTCCTAGGTTCTTAAAAAACATGATACGTTTGAAATCCAATCGTTAAAATACAACAAATGTACAGCCACGTCAAGTCCTTTTACTCAGGACGAATATTGAGAAAATTTTCTAAACTTGAGAATTAGCGTATCTGTAGAACTCGTTTTTCTGACTGGATTTTTTTTTGGAATTTTTCACTACTTTCACTATTTTTTCTAGATTTTAAAATTTGATTACATCTCCACATTTTGTAAATCCATTGCAAAATATTGCGGGTTGCTTTTAATCAAAAAAAATAGGTCAACACATCGACGAAATGTTGAATACACCTATTATTAATTTCATTTATGACACAATATAAATATTATGTTACTAGTAAACAATATGTTTGTTTACATCTTATAGAAAGTTGCACTCCAAAAACATTACAAAAAGTTTGTAAACTGAATAATGATGAATAAATTTATTGGTTTTTACCATATCTATTGATTTACTGAAATACGCAACAAACATGTACAGCTTAATCCTTAATCGTAACAAACATTTTTCAACGTGCATTCTGTGAATTACAGTTTTCAAAGTATTCAAAGCACACTGGCTTTTAAATTCAACATGAACACATATTGGGTTCAAATAGTATATATTCTATGTAAACTTTAGAGTGCCAATCAAACTTATTTTTTTCGGCGAACACAAACTTTCAAACGAGGAAAAAAACTTAAGATTTGTAAAAGAGCGACTTAAAGAATTGGGGCATTTTCATTAGAATTTAGTGAAAAATTTGTAAAGTTCTTAAGTATTAAGAATACTTTTAAACTTATATGATTCTGAAATATTATCTGCTCTAAACATAATGGGTCAACTCAAGCAAGATCGGTTAAATTGGTTTAAGCGATTAAAACGGTTTAACGGGTTAAAAATAGTCTGCGTTAACCCATCGGTTAAACCATAAGATTAAGCTGTAATGCATTTAGCATGGCAACAGTTTTAACCCGTAGTCCTAAACATTACTCCACTTCGGAGTGGAGTATTGAGGAATAAAGCAGAGCGCAGCAGCTGCTGTTTTTGGTTGCTATGTCCTAATATGTACTAAGTTTCTTTCATTCGACATTTTAATGTTCGGAATCTAAATTTTACAAAAAGTAAAGACATTCAGCACCATTAATTGCTGTGCGTTTTATGATTAAAATGAGACCCTCAACCAACCTCGGTTAAAGTTTAAAATTTTAACCTATTAACCGATAAACTTATAAACTTCGAATTTGCTTGAGTTGCCCCAATATGATACGTAAATATTTTCATTTAAACACAGGACGTTTGCATGTAAAAAATAAGCTTTGATTTATGTAATCACTGTATGGGAAACGAGAGAAACTTTGTTGCCATGAATTGTAATAAAAAAAGTTGCAAATAGGGAAATTGAAATTGACGTACGGAACCATAAACCACAAATTAAGATTTATTTCTAAGAATTTTCTCTAGAAATGAGAATGAGATCAACTCTACTTTGCCAGTGTAACAATAACAAAATCCCTCGTTAAGCTTTTTTTACCGGGAGACGTTATAGAACTTAGGTGTTATACATACATATTGTAAAAACCTGCTTACCCAATTTTGGTTTTTATATCGTTAAAGATTCTACACAATCTATAGCTGCGTAATGGTAATACAAGTGCTGGATTTTATTCCAAAATCATGTTTTTCATAACTGGTATAAGTTTCGGCTTATGGGATAAACCACTAAACATTGTCTTGTTAAAGTTTGTATAGAAAAGCTGGTTGATTGAATAAATGGAGGATACTACGTCTATATAACAGGAGAGGTATTCGAACTTATTATGATTCAACGAAAAAAAAATTCTACTCATTAGCTGGTTTTTCAGAAATTCAATGCATTCATGTTTGTTTCAAAGAACTTGAGAGAGTTGGCGTTATGATATGAAACTCGAATGACTATTTATATGTTCCGAGTATAATCTCAAACCAAGACAAAAGAATTGTACGGATTTTCATTATGATTATATTGTATGTATGTTCTACATATTAAATGTAATTCTGAATTACAAGAAAGCGGCTAAATAAGCTCTCATTAACAATTTTGAATAGAAAAAAATTACCATTTTTCTTTAATGTTTGATATTATTAAGAAAAAACTAGAAAATAATAGTTTTCTAAAGAGGATTGTTATCATTACATTAAATATTTCGTTAGCTGGCTATGAAATGAAACATAACGTTGTAAAAGGCCACGTGAATCCTGGCTAGACATTGTTAAAAAATAAATGGTTTATTTTTTCAGAATCCAACATGAAAACAATTCTTGTGGGATGATACAATAAACCAAATTAATAATACACGTATTTGTACTTTTCACCAGTTATATAAATTGTTTAGGTTTGACCCAAATACTAATAATGAAAACAACTAAGCCTGTGGGGAAACATGAGGCGGGAATAAGTGAATTTTATTTAGTCATTTTATATGAAACAAGGTTTTACGGATTATTTTCATGAATGTAAGCATGTATGTATGTTAAAAAGAGGATATTGGAACTGACAAAAACCATAACTGCGAATGATACCAAAGGCAAATAAATATTTCGCAAGTTTCCTCACTCTGATAGTTTAATTAAGGGATTGTTTCTTAGCGCGTGTGTAGATTTATTAGACCACAAGTTTCTTGAAAACTATTTGCACATTATTTTGAAAAAAACCTCGTCAGACAGTAAATGTTACAAGTATGTTAAGTCCATTTAAGATACGTATTAATAAATTTCCATGTGCATTTGAGGAATTAAAATTTTTAATATATTTATATCAGTTTTTAGACTTCAAAATTAAACGATGTTTTTGAATATACAAAAATATGTAGAGTATACTTTCTATACACTGTGGAATACCCATTGAACTCGAATACTGATATAACCACAAATGGCCGAACAACGGGGAAATGGACAACGATAAAAAAGCCGCTGGTGAATATTGGGAACTTTTCATTGAACTATGTCTGGAATAGTAAATGTTAGATAAAATAATTATACACTCACAAACTGAACATTTTTATAAGCACATAAAATCTTACGTGGATTAAAAGTTTAATGAAATAATATTTACACAAATTTTACATTCAATGTAAAAAGCATAACTCTGCGTTATATAAGCTGAAATGCTTTGCTTGCTATTAACCAACAAAACGAAAGAAACTGTATTTCTTAGAATATTATTCAAATAGTTGTAGATAAGATGTGGAAACTCACGTTACCACAAATTGGGTTGATTTATATGGAAAATATGAGACGACATGAACATCAAAAGCCGACTGTAACTACCACAACTTTTGTAGATTAAACAAAATACAAAATTTGTTTTAAAAAGCATCCACATAAATATTTACCAAAAAGCCTGGTTTACCTAACATTGTTCTTGTACCGTTACAGATTCTACAAAGTGTATAGTTCTGTAATATGGTAATACACGTGTTTAAATAAGGTCAAATCTTGTAAGTAGTAAACGCAATAGAAAAAAGTCCTGATTTTGCTCAAACCACTTACTAAAGTCTGCCGTGTTAATATTAACACGGAAAAGTTGGACAAGGTAAGGAATCCAAGTTAATATTTAAATTTTTCGCAGACCGTAGTAAGATTTATAAAGGGCATCCAATACACTAACTTTATCAGAAACTCAAATATTAAAAATGGAGACGTAACAAAACTGACAGCGTAACAACGTACTTGAGCTGATTTAAGTACATTTTTTGAAATGCACCACAAAAGTATATTGTGGTGAAAGTTAAACGTAGCAGAAGGTTTTTAAGAAATCATGCCCGATTCGCATTTTGAATAAGTTGTGTTACATAACAGAACACACAATAATGTGTTCAACTCCTACACTTACAAAATGAAACGTTCGTTACGAAAAAAACCACTAGCATAATCATAAGTAGCTTTGAAATTTCTACGTACACCTAGTCCAACCTCACTAATAAATTAATAAATCATTTCGACTATGTTTTCGTTTTAAGTCAGTGCTTCGTAAAACAAGTCTAGACATTGGTACAAGGGGTACACATGCATTATTTAGTATGTTCGATTACTTTTTTCTAATATTTTACCTCGAATTTATGTACTTTGTCCACCCAATCCTAATAATATATACTTCCTTTCATCCTCATGAGTAATATAGATGGAAAACTGCACAAACAAGAAAACTCCAGACAAAATGTACTACGAAGTTTGCTTGTTTTGCTGAAACTTTGTCATACAATTCGATAAAAAGAAATTTCGACTTTTGTTAGAAGTCCCATCTGTCTGAAAACTGAGGTGAACTGATTTTTGTCAAAAGATTTTTTTTAAACACTGATTTATTTCCAATTGTTTGCCATCGTGTAAAAAATATATTTGTTATTTATCATGTATTTTGTTTTACTGTTGAACGCACGGATAAAATGCCATATATGTTATATATAAATAATAAAGAATAACCATAGCTTTGAAATTCATTTTTCAAGCTAAATAAAGTTTTAGGTTCTCAACATTTTTAGGGATTGTACTATTTCCTTGTATGTAAATCGTTTGTGTGAAAAGATTTTGATACATTGGAACAACATTAAATACAATACATTCGTTTCGATGTCAAATATACTATAGTTCTTATGCAACACTTTTTTGTCTATTTGTCCTCATCTTATGGTCCTCAAACGATGGTAAAAGCAAACCACTTATATTCCAAAACCAATATATAATGCATTGTGGGTTACATATCACGTTGTTTATTTTGTTGTTGCATTGAACTTCCAACAAATACGAATGCATTATTATAATTCCCTGTTTGAAGTACTTCTTCGTAAAGTTCGAGTTACTGCATATCGAGCAGTTGCTTTAAAACCTTTTAGTGGAAAAGTGTATCTGAGTCAGTATACACGTTTTGTATTGAAAATAGGACCGTTTTGTTGATTCAAGTAGTTTCAGTGGCATGGATGTGTTTTTCTGTTGACTTTCAGCTATCAAAGCTAAACGAAAACTGGGGATGCATACAAGTAAACAAATCAATTTTTTCTGGTCTGGATTTTTTTTTGTTCGTTGGATTTTTGAAGCAACTGATTTTGTTGAGTTTTTGGTTTCAATTCCTTAATCATCTTAAATTGATATAAAATATTTAAAGTCTTATAATTTTGAGCCAAGGCGTATAAACCTAATGCGAAGATTCCCTGAAAGAAACTTTTTGAAAGATTTTGAAAGATTCCACTTTTCAAAACTTGTAAAATTATTAATATATTTTTGCTAGCCTTTGGCATATTCGTGTGCTACTCCTTTTGAAGTTTACACCTAATAAATATTATATACCGTGGTTTCTTTCAAACCGCTGTACTTTCAAACACATGAGAATTTTTTTATTCATTATATTTAATCAAATCTATTGATGTTCTTACGATGTACTTATTGTTAGTTCCGGTGCCAAAAAAGAGTGTGTCGCATAATAAAAATTCTAAGCATTACAAAACGCATTTTGCAAAGATTAGACACATTTTCATTCCAATTTAGTGAAATATTTTTGTACATTTACTTTTAAACACCATACATGATATCTTACATATACGAAGTAGTTTTGCCCATTTTTGCGGATTTAGCACCGGAGAAATAATGCAAAAAAGTATAAACTTACGTGCATTTCAAAAAATGAAGAGTATTTTATGTAACCACTTTGCTAACATAACAAAACGAGAAATACAGTTTTTTCATGAAAACTAGTAAAAAAGAAAAAAATGAAACTGACGGTTGGAACCTCAACCACAAATTACTTTATTTTCTACGAAAGTTATCAGACAATGATTATGAAAAGTCCACAAAAAACACTGTTACAAATACAAAATTTCTTTTTAGGAAAACCTGCACATATTTATTTATAAGGATGCCTGGTTACCCAATATTCGTTTTTTGTATCGTTACAGATTCTAAAGAAATGTAATTTGAGTGCAGGTGTAGGATTGATGTAAAAACCTGTTACTGCCAAATCCAATAGGAAAACGTTCACTTGACTTGTTATAAGTCTCGGTTTCGTGCTAAAACTACTTATTATTTACTGTCTTGTTCAATTTGGTATGGGACAATAGGAGGAGTGAATGTTATAGAGAACCAGATGTAACACTTCTTGAAAATACATACGTTATTTATAGTTGGGTTTTTAGAAATGGTTCGCTTTGATAATAAACAGCAAGCAGGTATATAAAAAAATGTTCATCTTTTTAATATCCCCTTTTGTAAAAAATTCTATGAAGTTTAGGAATGCATCTTTATATATTTTCAAGAAATGTCTTGAAAAATAGATGGATCGTATAAGAATTTTTCATGAGTCTCATTAATATAGAAAATCTTTTCCTATGAGTATGGAGAAATAAAGGTGGGTTGGTGTATTTATTATTGCATGTCTTGTTGTCTGTTTTTGAGTTTGAAATCAGTAGATATTTTAGTTCTTGTGTGTATCTCCACTGCGTCTTAGAAATTAAATCTATTCATTAGAAAGGTATTCAATTATTTTATTTCAACGAACTTCAGAATTTTTTTGCGCAAAGGCAACTACCGACTTTCAGTATAGTTATTTCACATAATATTTAAGTAACAGAGTTCCAAGAGATTTCCAAGCAAAAAGCTGATTAAACCTTCAATAATTAATTTGTGTACTAAGAAGTATGATTCTTTTATGTTTGATGTTACTCAAAAATTTGGTTCCTAAACAGAAAAAATAACACAATATTTTAAGATAACTGTTATACTTATATAAAATCTACGTTAGTTGTATGCTAAAAGTAACAGCATATTTTAAGGTATTCTCTCGAAATGTAGCCATTTTATGTGCACGTGTATTTGTACTAACAATAGCGAAAAAGTTTTTCAGAAGCTTTATATATTTAGAATGTTGCATAGGTTACACTCAAATGCTTATATGGACATATGGAAAAATATGAGACCGGAAGAAATGCAATTTTTATAGTTTGTAGTTAGACCATGCTATCAGAAATGCAAAATTTGCATGTATGAGTGCAAGAAATTAAATTTATATAATCTTCAGTTCTTGTACTTCGGATATTACCCTTGGAGCGTTATTAGTATAAAAATAAACCTACATTATTTTTCCTTTGAACTAGCTTAATATAGGTATTGTTCCTTAGCACGTGCGTAAACTTATTAAATCACAACATTCTTAGGAATATTTACACATCAATATTTGCATCAAGTTTGGTTTCGCAATTTCGTCTTTTGCTAAAATATGCATAAATATTTTAATATTGACTTTGTTATCAAAAATAATTTTCAAACATGCATAAATGTAACTTTTTACCTTGGGTACAACAAATTCACCAAAATATTAAAAATTCTGATTTTGAGAAAAATATTTACATAATAATTCTACGTGTCAAGTCTCATTCTAAGTGCAAAGTGCTTCAAAAACTTATATAAATTAATCAAAAAATGCACACTTTTCAAATTACCGCTTCTTTTGTTGACAAAAACAATGGATATGTTATTTTCGGATAAAAAATTAATATTAATGGCAACTTGGAAAAAACATTGCTCTTTTGTCAAAAGTTTGCTTTAGCTGAGTAACATAATGATACATTGACTTTATCGGTACACGTGATCTATATTGTTCGCTGTACAATGTTTGTTTATAAATAATTCACTTACAACAATAATCTAAGTTAATAAAGTGAATAAAGTTAGCATATTTACTTGAACATGTTCCCTTTGAAGTGGTATTATACATGCAACCTTTACCCATATGGCTGCAGTTACAAAACTGGGAAGTAGCAACTCGAGTCGTGAAATAAAAGACCATGTCTATTTCTTCGCTGCAATTGCTATAAGCTTCAGGGCAGTACTCAAATAATATTAAAATATCTCAAACATTTTTTCAAATGTAAATTTTTTAAATTGTCGATTTTATAGTTTTTCTGTCGTTATTTGAAAATTTGCTTCACAGATACTTTTATTTGCACATTTTTGCGGAAACACAACTGGTTTAAGTTTGCAATTTTTTAAATATCAATTCCCGTACGATTTGAAATGTATAAGCTCTTTTTTATGAAACGGCTTCGCTAGCATACCAACAAAGCGGGAAAAACAGTTTTTGCATGAAAAGCAACTATTACAAACCAAAACATCCCCTCTGGAAATTTACTTGGTTGCCTGCTTTACTCACTAAATCTGGAGATGTTGGGGAACTTCTGTGTTTATAAATTAAACACCTATCAAAATGTATCTTTTCAGGAAAAAAAACTATTTTTTGAAACAAATGTTTATATATTGGGAAGCCTGGTTATCCAACACTGGTTTTACATCGTTACAGATTCTACACATAAGAGTGTTGTTAAACGAAAGATTCATGTCAAGACTTGTAAACTACAAAATGTGATCAGAAATTATGTTCCCAGTTATTTGTCTAGATTTGCTGCTAAAACGACTTATAGCTGTCTCCCGTTGTAAATATAGTTATGGAAAAACTGATTAAGGGAAGATAAAAAGGGTCAGTTCTAAGGATTCTTTAAAGAAGTTTCTTGTATTTTTTTGATTACATTCTGTAGAAATGTCTTTAAAAACTATAGTGTGTACCTTTGTGATATGTGTTCATAATATTGAATTATCGTAAACAAATCTTTTCCCGAGTCTCATTAATTTTAGAATAACGTTTGCTTTAAGTTTTTATTTTATGTAGTCATTATCTCCTTTGATTTTATATAAAACTCATCTAACATGAAGATGTAATACATTTGTCGTATCTTTTGATGTATCGAGCAAGATTATAAAACAAAACTGATATTTTCATAGAGGCGTATTCATTTTTCTTTTGAAAGAAGTTCAAAGAACTTAACACTATTGTATTATTATCTGGATATAATGGCAAACCAAAAATGGAGTAGACATATTTTCGTTATAAATATTTCAAACTTTAATCAGGATATGAAACGTAACAGAGTATTTGTAAATTAATTATGCAAAAGTTTACCCGTCACGTACACACTTGTATTCAGTCTAACAATTGTTAAAAATGTATAGTGCAGTTTATCAGAAGTCAACATGAAAACATGTTTTGTTGAAATGTATAGTAAAAAGAACAAAATACGTGTTTTTATTACTTTAGTTAATGCTGACTAAGTAAGTTAAGGTACTGGGAAAAACGTGGGACAGGAACAAATGCAATTTATAAACTTCCAAATATTTGTTTCCCGTCAAACGAATTTAATCATCATTAGTCTGTAACCTGAGGGCTTAATTTGTGCATTGTTATTTGGCGCGTGTGTACCTCATATAATTCATTAGAAATGTTTGCTTGTACATCATTTCATCAAAAAAAAGCTCCGTTTCGCAATTTTGTCCTATGGTCATATTTATGTACAGTTCATAACACTTTTAGTCTGAGTAGCTTGTGTTGACAAATTTAAGTTTTATTTGAGGAGAAGCACTTGTGAAATATCACTTTTTTGGCATCTTTAAAAGTACACAGCTCTAAGGCAAGTTTCTGTACTTCAGACTTGAGCTTAGGTATTTTGAGCTATGAACTTATTTCCCAAACTGATGTTAAATTTGTGGTAAAACATTTTGGTGGTTATGAACTTCATTTCGTACAAATATACACGCTTCCATGAATACGTTACAAATAAAGAGTAAGTTATTATTAACTTAAGTCTTGGTAGCAGTCATTTGTATGAATCAGTGAAATGTACCAAATATGTTATGTTTGCGATGTGATTGTAAAATATGTTCAAGAGATGCGAAGGACCACGTTTTTAAAGAGAACGACTCAGAATGAATTTACTGATGAAAAATGATTAAATGTGTGGGAAAATGATAACTGTTCATAAAAAATCACCGGCACACTTGCAGAAATAAATTGTGTAAAATGCGAATTAAAGTGAAATAAATGATATGAAAAAAACACAGGTAATTTGGTTTTCGAATAGTTAAATAAGTAATTGAATACTCTTACACAATTAGCGAATTTTCTGTGTAGAGTTAAAGGAAAAGTCAAAGGTCACAAAATTAATGTTACAAGTTACAAGAGACGTTCAGCCTTGTTGGCTGGCAAGCAAGAAGTAAGTAAGTAAGTGAGAATGTGCCGGAGGTAATGTACATTATGGTACACAGGCACAGTCAAGGTTAAGGTTAAGGAAAAGACAAATACAAGAAAGAAAATGCTTCCACATCATCGATGATGTGTCAAGCACACGGCTTCTTCCTCGTGTGCATTATGGAATTTTGCTATGTAATTATAAGATAATTGAAATTGGTAAAAAGAATTGGTACATCATAATGATCATACGTGTCACTCTACGATACTTTGTGTAAGAAGCCAGAAGGGCTAGTTGATAAAAAGTTAATACAAACAATTTGAAAGAAATGTAGAACGTAAAGCTATTCACGTTCTGAACAACATTCACAGTATAAAGGATGTGCACTGTTGGTTTATTTGAATGCAAATAGGTCAAATACCTAACTAACATTGTGCATACGTTCCGCATTGAGTGTCATACGTTTATTTACGACAGACATATCGGGATCCCAAATATTGTATATATATTGATTTTACTATGGGATATATGTCCAATATACGAATGTTTAGTATACTGGATGACTTAAAAAAGTGAATAGTCATTATCAGAATTTTATCAGACTTACTCACCCATATTATTTACTTTGCACTGATATCATACTGCACTCTAACGTAAAATGTATCAGCAGTGTACATTTGAGCTACACTGCTTATATTCTTAATTCCATGAGAAACCATTTCATGGCCTCAATGCAATAAATCAACAAGAGCGCTTTTTGGGTGCTGGATTTTATTATGCTGGTTTTATGACAAAAAACGATACCTCAATAGATTGAGCAAAAGTCGTAGAGAAACAAGTATACATTCAAATATTAAACCATTCATATAAATGGTTTGTGTAATATTTGTATGTGCAATCAATGTTTGAAGCATGCATTATGGAATTTTGCAATCGAGCATATATCCTTGCCATTGATCTTCTATTATTGATATGCTGATGTTGTTCACCAGCTATTACCAATAATTACATGATTATATATAAACCCTAATACACATAAAATACATGTCGTATTGTCAATTCACTGGACGAAAAATGACGTGTTTGGTAAATCAAACCAATGCGTACTGAATTTTATTAAAAATTTAAAGCATATGCCAATGATGTGCAAAATTTTTTTTAACTGAATATGCGTTTTTATTACTGCATTACAGTTAAAAAATTGTCCTACAATCTATGTAATTTAAACATAGATCAGATAACCACACAAGACACAGAATATAAACAATAAATCTACATGTGAGCTGAGCAGCGTTCATATGTTCCAAAAAGACGGTTAACTGAGTACTAGATTGACTGTTGGTATAGTATAGTGCAATGTAAGGATTTTAAGCCATAGGAGGCATGTGTTTACTATGTATTTACTTTTGTAACTACGTTGATCACATTTATTGAAACGTATGCGATAAATTAACGGTAAAGAACATAAATGGAGTGGCATACATATTTTGCATAACATTAATGTGCAGTCATCTTAAGTTGACGAGAGCAAAAGGTTTTTATTTTGGTTAAACCTGGATTATGTTTTCAACCATGCCGTTTGATGGCGCTGCATGTAACACGTAGAAACGTTGGTTTAAGAAGAGACGTGTCTTAAGCGTTTTATAAAATGCTAAATAACGCAGTCCTAAATGCAAGTTACAAAATATGCATAGATTAAAGTCGTATATGAAAAATCAGAAAAGGTCGACTATTTTTCTCCAAATTACTTAAAACTAGAAATACGGAGTGAACCAGTAAAAACGTACAAAAATTCACCACCAATATCCCTCGCAAAATATATTTAATATTTCTGAAAAACTATGAACAGTTAAATTAACCATAAGAAGTAAAAAATGTATTGAACTTCACAGCTGAGTTTCAATAAGAGTATTAATAAATAAGAGTACAGAAAAAAATAACAAAAATGCACTTAATATTAATTTTAGTTAATAGTTGGCATTTATTAAGGTTAGTTAGTTATTAAAAATAGTTTGATTGAACACACAATAGATGAGTTGCGGTTAAATTAACAGTAAATAATTAGATTACATATATGATGGAACCAATAGCATACTAAATTATCGTTTACAAAGCTCAAATATTTGGGGTGGCGAAGATGGTTTTATATTCTTCCAATAGTAAGGTTGTCAGTGGTCCTAAAGTGTTCTAACGGAACATCAAGCTGAAATACGGTAAGATACGGACAAACGAACATTTCTTTAAAAAAAAAATCGAATTTTAGAACCCACGTTTAAATTACTTAAGATATACCTGAATGTTTGTCAATTCCACGTTATAAGATGGAGTTGTATTTTTGACATCATGGTTATTAAACTTAAAAACCGTAATGCAAATTAATAATAATAATGAAAAGGCCAGGATTAGGCTGACATATCCCCATACAGGTAAACTGAATATAACTTTTGTTGGTCTAAAAAATTCAATTTAAAGTCATTTTGTCCAACATTATTTTAACTGAAAATCAATTATGGTAAGCTGAATACATTTTACATTTAGATATGCAAACGCCAAATTTTCATTAGTCGCATAAACTACACAATTTATGGGGGAAAAAATAACTAACAAATTTAATTTGATTGATTACCCCTGTTTGACAGAAGGAGTGAGCACGTCAGAAGATGAAACCCTAAAACTATCTGGAATTATCAACACTGTTATCAAATATTCAGGTAAAAGAGAAATAAATATATTTGAAGAGAATCAAAAGTATTTTCCGTGCAGAATCTTACCTGTAATCAAGATATCCATTTCCGAACACAATAGAGTTGGATTTTCTGTCAAATCTCGATCCACAAATAAACCCACTGTATCTTCATTTTCCCTGCAATTGGTATAACACATATAAACTTGTGATAGGAAAAATATAATAAATATTCAAGGGCTATATATTTCGTTGCTGGTAAACATAATTTAATTTGTTATATTGATAAAAAACGAATGCATTTATTTTACTAACATCTCTGATGTTCCATTTGTAAACGCAACAGGATCCTCCTCAGATACATTACCAGAATTAGCTTTGAACATTAATTGGAAATATAAAAAAACAGTTTTAAATAAACATGAACAAAAACATCAAATAGATCAAAATGATTTTTTTTACTCATACCAGTAGTACTTTCCCCACTATCCTCCACGCTAATAAATTCCCCATAGTTTCTGGCATTGGTTCTGACGTCAGCAGGCTCTGTAGGTGAACTGTCAAGAAGACAAATTTGTAAAAAATAAAAACAAGTTTACCATAAGTTTTCCTGTTAGCCCAAAACATACACAACAAAGCATTTGAATAAATCTCAATACCTTTTTCGTGTTTTTTTCAAACAGCTGTTGCGTCTCATGTATTTAGCATAAACTGTTTCATCAAGTAAACAGTTGGTAGTATACTCTGGGAAAAACTTTTCCCTTATTGATGTAAAAACCGTACCTTTGGATACGAATGTACTAAACAAAAATATAAGTAACTCAGGGAACCTCGTCAAGAAATACTCAATATATTTTTCTTCACAAATGTCATCAGAAGAATTTGAGAACTGTTCCCCAAATAAGACATGTACAATGTCCCTGTAGTGCACTCTTTTATCCCTCACAAGTTTTACTAGATCCACGATATGGTTTCTGTAGTCTGCATTAGGTTTGTCAGCCTCATGTTTTCTTTCGAATAATCTTGTATCAACGGAGGCTTTCCAGTTGATAGGACTTAAGCCCAAATTTTTACGAAATTGTTGATATGCATCTTTCATTTCATTACCAATTTGACGCAGCTCTGTACTATGTTTGTCGTCTAGTGTACATGCTATGTCGCGCACGAAGTCTATGCATATTTTTGAACTCCAGAATGCTGGGTGCGATAACACATTTTTAAGAGTAGGACGTTTGTGTGGATCGTTCTGCATCATCCACAGCAGTAAATTCTGTTCTGTAAACATGTTATCATCCGATAGGGGCAGTGGATCTATAAATGATGTTTGGATATTCATAGTAGGATTGTTTCCGTGTTTCTTACTAGTTTTGAATGGATGTTCATCCCATTTCCATGTCAAGGCAAAATGCATTAGCATGCCTAAAACAAATATATCCATGGTGGGACAGTTTTTAAATTTTACATTTCTGTGCATCGAGGTAATGGCTTCTGGAGACATCCAGATTTCCGCACCACAGCCGATTGTAGTTTTAGATGCTGTTATGGGATCTAATATTCGACTAACTCCAAAGTCGCCTAATTTTCCTACTATGTTGTTGTCTTTTGTGAAAACCAGTACATTTTCTGGTTTGAGGTCCCTGTGTACAATGTCATTATCATGAAGAAATTTTAATCCGTTTGTCATATCCAAACAGAGTTTCTTCCTGATGTCGAGTTTAATATCCAGGTTTGATTTCATGAAAACCCGTAAGTTTGACGAAGCTAACTCCATTGCAAACATGTACGAGGCGGTTGAGCCTGTTGTGGTTTGCTTATGAACTAGGGCCCAATCAAAAAGTTTAACGATGTTTATAGCTGCAGAATCTGTGCTATTAGTTAACAATCGCTGAAATATTTTAAGCTCGTTTTCGTCGACATCTTGTATGTCAGGGTTTAATATCTTAACAGCAGCCTCCACAATTGTATTTCCAAAGTATCCCCGAAATACGGATGCTGTAGCGCCATGTCCAAGTATTTCGTCTGGGTAGTAATGAATCTTGGTGTTTTTGATAGATTTTACCAGACGATCCTCGTCCAAACCTGCCATTGCTCTGCAATCAGATTTAATTATGAATAAAAATGCACTTTCTAATGGTAAGTCTTCAAAATAGAATTTTACGTACCACACAAAGTCCACACAAAGTTACGATGAAAACAAAAAAAACAACGCTTAAAAGTGACCATGTGAAGTTGGGTTTACCACAAAGTGACCGTTAGTAAAACTTTGATGTTCACTATAAAGAAATGAAATATTGGTCGACGTGCTAACAAATAATGGTGTGTGATTTTCACAAAATAAGTCTACCAATAGTGTGAACAACAATTTAGTAGTCCTTTAATCTATAAACTGTTTCATTGACAAAATAATAATATGCGCTTTTAGATGTTAAATTGGTAGAGAAAAGACATAGAACAACATCAAACGAATATAAACTGTAATATGAAATTATTATCCTGCACTCTCCCACCTTTTTTTGTAATTCAACACCTCGGATTTCTGGAAATTTACCGTTATTTGTGGTGTGAGCATCAAATGAAAAGAATTTCGTCATTCCTATTTAATCATTAAACACAATATATATCTTATCAGTGTGGTGGTCTCTTTCAGTAAAGTTTTGTGAAAGAATACGTAAAAATTATATTACGCAGTGTTGTCCACATACTCATACATATTTCGTCAGAGTAAAATGTAGAACATGAAATCGTATGATGGTGCTGCTTCTGTCACATGAAAATGGATTTCTTTCCCAATGTATTATATGTATTAGCTGTTAACGCGTTCTTTATAACAAGAACATTCGTGAATACCTGACGTGTCTAATGTTCAAACATGTAGCGAGTATCAGTGTTGGAGAGTTAAAAAAAACAGTTTATTAGTCCGAATCTACTGGATTTTTTTTGTATTGACTTATTTTGCACATTTAAGATAACATACAACGGTATTTTATTATATCGGACACGTAAAACTTTTTCGAGCAGAATTTAAAATTCTAATATGCAACTACCGATTACGGCGAAAGGTGTGATGTATATGCACGTTTAAGTACGTCTTTGTACGCTCATATATGTACGTATGTCAGAATCGACAATAAAAATGCCATTTAAAATGCATGAGACCCTGTGACCTCCATATCTCAAGTCAGGGGCGATATTGTGGTCTGAAATGCATTCCATTTTGATCAACTGATGATTCTGTATTAGAATCGCCAGTAAAAAAGGCTATTTAAAATGCATGTGACCTTGTGACCCTCATATCTTTGGTCACGTTTGACCTGCGGATCTGAAAATTAATTCCAGAGAAGGTCTGTGCCGAAGGTTTCTGTGTACCAAGTTTGGTGTTAATCGGTCAAGTAGTTTTTGAGAACTGTTTCACAGACACACACACAAGCAGACACACAGACGGGATAGTGAAATCATTAACTAACCAGATACGCATCGATAGTTAATAACTACCTAGCTACGCTAATCGGTAGTTAACAAGCAAATTATGTATCTGATCAACGAATGAAACAAATATACCTGATTGATACGTAAGATCCCTAGTCCTTTGACTAACGAACATAATCTCGGTTTATCGTCGGCAAACCAATTGGGGTAGAATAGACAAATTGATTTGTCATAAACAACAAATGCTACAAAATGCACATATATTAGTAAAAATAAATCATTATTTAAATATGCTCAAATTTCTTAACCATTGTCCAAATACCCTGCTTCGGGCATATCTATAAATATCTAAGGTGTTGGTGCGTAATACGTATCCACAACAAACCAACTAATTGAGGCTCGCAAGCTTCAAAACTACTAGTCTCGCAGACTTTAATTCATAATCATATTTAATGTTTTGTAATTCATACATACATTATTAATTATAAAATATTAGTCATCCAAAAGGTGATTAACCTAGCTTTTTCAGTATTGAGTCTGATACAGAAACCCAAAGTACGTGAGCATTGCACTTTATTCGTTGCTTAACATGTATTTGTATTGCTAGTATTGCTACATAAAATACGCAGCAAGGGGACCAAAATAAAGAGATAAGACATGAAAAGCAAGGTAGTACATATTTAGCATTATTGATTTGCCTTGTGTAAACACAATCCCGACACAAAAAAAATACGAGCATTGCACAATTTTCCTTGTATCGTCCGGTTCGGTAAAAAGATTTAGCGGTTAGTTCACATCAACTGATAAGGTTGTGGGAAAAACGTTTAAACCTATTTATTCATGTTTTTATTTATCAATGAATTCTCAATAAAAACAGGGCTAGTTTTAGTAAAAACCTTTGTAATATATAGATATCAACCATATATAGTATATCATATACCGCAGTTCTAAAATCTGGAATCTTTTTTGGGGAAAAGATAATCGATTTCCGAAAAACGTACTGTGTGTTACTTTATCATGAACAGGAAAATGACAGTTTGTGCAAGCGCCAAGGTCACCGTTCAATTCTTTAGCCAGATAGTTCAATTAGAAATGTAAATAATGGACTTATTATGTACTTAGAAAGCGTTTAAAAGAAATATGGATTTTTTTTAAATTTTGAAACTAACAAGTGAATGATGAAATCCCTACTAATTAAATTAACTTTGTTAACTATAAATAATTTATTTTTGGCAACCATGTTTAGCTAAAGTAAGCCGTTTGAGATTTTCCGGTAAATATTTCAGTTTTTCCACAAAGATTGACGAATTTGGTTCTAACTAGTAAATGAGTGAGGTGAAGGATAATATTTTTGTTATGTTAAGCATATTGCATTATAAGTTTCATGTTATCCTTCCATTTGAACTGTTTTTTGTGTACTTGATTGCCATAAGTATATACAACTTTTACGTATATTTTTTTGTGTATCAGCTTATCAGCTTTTATGATAATTCCGTACGTGGCCTCTTTGCAATAAAGACAAGCTTTGTTGTACACTTTGCTAGTGGGGTAACTTAATTTTAGTTTGATTACAAATACCTTGCACTGTTGCACTAACATAAATATATAAAATTCGTGTATCAAATAAGCTTAAACATATGCATTCTGACCTACGTTGGTTTATTAAAACATTATTTCTACCACAATTTGTCGAAATTTCGGTTGGATCGATGAGGTCCGTTACAAAAATTAAATTGATGTATCAATTTTATTGCAATATGAGGGTTGGTCTATATTGGTTTTCTTTATTTCGAGTATCGTTATATTTTCTTACTCTTATATCTATTCTTAGTTGTCGATGATGTGATCAATCAATTAAAACGTGGAGGTTTGGAGGGAGAATTTAGAAGCATATTTTCTTGTTTTTTTCATTAAGCAGTCAAGAAGGACAGAAAAACAAAATGGCAATTATATTTAGTGGTATAGTGCAAAAAATCTATAACAAGGGAAGACCTGGTTAATGCTGTCACAGTCTGTACAATTGGATAACTAGGCAGGAAAATTTGATTATTAAGTCGTTATCAAGACACCTTGCTGGCATAGGGCCTGAAACGTTTGTTCTCTTAATTGTGAGTAATTCGTATAGCAAACAAGCATCTTATCTACGTAAATGTGTATGTGTATATCTCATTCGCTCACTCATTCATACTTACTGATACAACACGATGTATTACAAATTATAGGACAGAGAATGAATATATACATACATAACTTACTTATTACTGGGCTCTAATATAACAAGGGTGACTAGTCAGTGACAAAATTTTCCTTCAAAATCAGTTTATCATAATGGTATATCATATGAAACCAAGCACTTTGAGTAAGGTATGTACTAGAAAATAATCATTAAAACGGCTATTTATTTTAGCAAACAGGCATTATCAATGAATCTGTACAAATTAAACGAGAGTAGGCTGCTAAAGATAACGAGTGGAAATATGTACTAGGTTATCAAATGATGTTTAGGCATATTTAAAATAAATCGGGATTCTGATAACTTACATGAGTAAAGTAAAACCGCAGGTATATATATAAAACCCATATAATTGTTTATATGTATATTCTCTTTACGGTAAACAGACTCTGCATTGTATTGTTCCCCTTGTTAGATAAGTATGACTTTGTATTCATAATGGGAATACATACGTGTATCAAATATGTACGTTGTAAGTTGAAGACCACATACGTATAACTGTTTCCATAGTTTATCTACTTAGTTTGTTTGCACCTGTGGAATAATTAAAATGGGTTACTAGCATTGCCTATCCTCGTTACCATCTACAAGTTTAAATCAAATGGTGACATAATGTGCTAAAAATAAATTGTAGAGTGTCAAATTACCAATCAAGAAACGTTAGTTGTGTAATTATGTTAACTCGTAAATATTCATGTACTGATGACAAATAAAATCAAAGAATCTTGAAAGCTAACTTTAATAGAGAAATTCTGGTTTTATGTAACCCCGTCATAAAACTAGTACTGTAAGTATTATATAAAGAAGTGCTTGAAGTACTTCTTACTGATTTTAAAAGTAAGAAGTAAAAAAGTCAATTTTATTTTTTTGTCCATTTAAAGTGTGTAACCATTATTTGTCTGTTTCTCCAAAACTGTTCAGTTTAAGACTATAGTCTCTTGAGAAAGTTTGATGCCAATACTTTAATCTATCCATTGGTGAAATAAAAAAATGCCCATTTAAAAAGCATGTAAACCGTTAATTTATCGTTACTCCGGTACCGTTGAACCGATTTGGCTGAAAATCAATAGGCTTCTTACATTTGCCCCCAAGTAACTGTATGCCAAATTTCAAGTCGGTAGGTCAAAGCGTTTTTGAGTTAGAGCGCACACAGACAGACAGACAGACACAAAATGCAATCTCAATAAGAAGTACAAGCACTTCTTAATAACATATTGGCGTGATTTGGCTTTTACATATTAGTCTATAAAGGCCACTGGAAGGTTTTCTTTGTTTCCAGAACATACGGGTTTATGTATAAACGATGGGTTTTATTCGAAAAGCTTTTCTGCATATTTGTGGAAGTATTCTGCATGGATTGGATTTTCTGCATAGTATTGCATTACAAAAGTACATGCAATACTATGGTTGTATTTTAACCTTGATTAAACTTCAGATACGATATCCAACAGTTCCAAAAGCTTAGTCAGTGTAATCTCAATGTTGACTTTATTTGATAAGAGTTAACAGGTAAAAAAACAAGTAAACTAAGTTGAATTAGAATGGTCAAATGCATGCACTATTGAGTGATTAAATACAAATATACAGCTCGAATATAAGAATATACAAAGCTAAAATA
>JAQFZG010000030.1:0-67771 GCA_034695465.1 Entomobrya nicoleti
ATTAACATAGTCAACGATGCGTAGTAGAGTAGAGCCCTCTACCTGATGAGGCCAAGGCTTGAAAACGCATTTAAAAATTACAAATATTAAACATATATTACCATATACAACATGAATTACGGTTATTTGCCTGAAGGCAAATAACAGCTGGCCTTTCTCGTATAATCATATTCATATACATTCTGCACCAACAAAATCATACGACGAGCAGTGATAGTGATCATGATCATGAATCCTACAGCAGCGAACATTTGAGATGTTATTCATTCATTCGTGGTTACTCACCTCTCTACATCATGCAGGTTGTTAAATAACAATGTCCATAATGCATACGACAAAAACAGTAAGCAGAAACAGACCATGAAGAACATACATACAAAGTATAGATGCATAAGATACTGATAAATTTTACATTTTAAGCATGTGTCTAAACACATGCATACAGGTAGAAAGAGCAGTTTTCTGGATCCCAAGAACAGATTAAAAATTCTCTTGGAGAGCAGAGAACAGAGCATTCAAACCCATGAATTGTTTGTGTGTGTCTAGATAAATTGTGTACATTATGCATTCTTTTCTGTACATCTGTACTTACCTGTGTGTGAATGTCTCGTAGTTCATGTCACAGAAACCTATCATGAGATCATCAGGATCATACACCCACACACTGGATTTACATATATGTATGATTAGTAAATATGCAGTAGTATGAACGAACGCTATTAGATTTTTTGTTTTGGTATTCACCAAAACAGTTTTACTGTCTACTGCTCCATTAACGTCAAAATTATGTTAGTAACATTTGTTTGGCTGGTGAGTTGAATCGGTGTTGAAATGTTGACATGCTAAAAAATTGACTACATTTTCAGACTTAAGATGTGTTATATATTTTTAATTCATTTGTGCATGTGGTGGATAATTTGATACATATTTACTAGACATATTTTTGTCCCGTATATATAAGATTTATATGCATTTAAACTAAATAAGTGAGTTAAATGTGAGTAAACCGGTTAAGTGTAATTTATTGGTTAAAAGTGTACAATAAAAATAAAATCAATTTAAAAGACAATTTGTTGTGTCATGTGTTCAACAGATTTTGAATATCTACCATGGATTACTCAGGACATCAACGCCTACGCCATTTTACGACTCTATTTACTAGATTGAAACAAAATGGAATAGTAAATTAGTTTCCGTCCGCTTGTCGTAATGATGCGGTTGAAAAGAGAAGTTAATTTAATAGGGCAATAATACTGCAGAAAAGACAGACAGTTGTTGCTGAGTGGATGAAAGCTGTGAAAAATATGTAGACAAAATTATGTACAAACTTGCTATATCCGAACTTGTTACTTTTAATTGGTAAGGATTATTTTTTTGACTATGACTTGTTACAAATAAAGTGTGAGTAGTTTTTTATAGTCTTCACATCCAACTACTTGACAGCCTGAATGAGTAGATGACAAGGGATGAATGACAGTACTTAACTTGAAGTATTGTTCGTAAAAGTTTCAAAATCTTAGTGCTATGATAGAACAGACTACAAAAGTGAAAATAAAATAGACATATTGATGATGAAAATCCCATTTTCTGCTATTCAGTTCCTTGCTGTGTTCATTTAATCAGTTTAAGTGACCTATATAATACATATTATATGCATGTTTTCAGCATTAAATAGACATCTGAAAAATATATCGTGACTGTGTCGGAGACTAATTTAAGACATTTTCCATGCACTATTATTCATATTTAAAAAAAATTGGATACACATTATATGATATTCGGGGAAGGCTGCAACCGACACAGTAATTACAGCAAGATCATGGACACGCTCCACCTGACCAGGTAAGGCAAGCTTTACATGTTGTTAATGCAAAATCTGTTGCTTAAAATCAAAGGTGCTGACCAGGGGGTCTATGAAATGCTTGTTGGGGTTATGGCATAATATACAGGTGGTAATCATCCGTATTCAATACCTTTAATTTAAAAAATTTAAATACTAAATGCCAAATACAAAAAACACTTTTTCAACTTCCGTGCCAAGCTTTCGGCTCTCGGAACTGCCTTTGCTATTCTAAGATCTTTATATAACTCGTACATTCATGGATTATTTCAATTTTATAAATTCATAAACAGTTTTTGCATAATTGCTCATGTTCATCAATCATAATTTCATTTTATTATAAGAACATTTCATATTTAAAGAAAGTTCTACCTTTTTTCATACACTGCGTACCTTTTTTCATATTCTTTCAAAATGTTACTTACGTTCTTACGTTTTAATTCATCTTTTCAATTTGCATTTCATATACCATTTTGGGGTTTCGGGAGCAAATGTTGTAAGGTCTTTAAAAATTTATGAGAGCTAAAACGTGATAAAAAAAATTATTTTGCATCTAAGAGTTCAATAATCTTTTTGCTTTACAAGAATGTATTTTTGTTTCTATTGTATTATTACCTAGTATTTACTAAGCACATATCTTCTTTAAAGCCTTATTACAGATGTATCTATCTCATCGTATCATACTAATGAAAAGGCGAATAACAAAGTGACACTCTTGTAGTACTCCTTTCTTTGAATGCTTACAGTACGTTATAACACAACAAAGAAATTAACTATGCATAAAACTGAAAAGAAGTTAAGTGAAAGGGAGAGAGACGTAGAGAAGGAAAGGCAAAATATCGCTTTTGTCATCATCATATCTACTAAAACCAGTGAAGTTGATGGCCTGCTGGTTTCATTTCTACTCTTCCATATGCCGTGTATACTAATAATAGTAACAACATGACATATAAAATGTATGCTATAGAGAAGAATGAAAAAAACACTTGAAAAACTCTTTCTATGTTTCATGTAATATGTAAGTAGTCTTAATGTAACATGACGGACCAACATGGAAAAAACTGGAGATGTGGAATCTCCAGTTTTAAGATGAGAGATGCAAAAGTACTGTCGGGAAAACTTATGTCTTCAATGTCGCTTTCCTTCTCTATCGCCTCCATCATCATCATTATCATCATCTCAACCGCCACTGTCTCTCCTCCCCTCACACATCACATTTTGCTATTAGCCTTTTCGTGTCTTCGTTTTTTTCTCTCTCTCTTCATATTATACAGGGCAACTTTCTTTTTAAAAAGACGACGACCACATTTCTGCCTTCATCGCTGCCAGTTCGGCTGCATATTTTCTTATACAATATGTATGGTTGGATGAATTCACGTTGATCTTTTTTCTTCCTTGTCTTACATATAGCTCATTCGCATTCAACATCTCTTTCCTCTTTCTTTCTCGAAAACTTACATAAAATACCACCTCACACTCACTCATCTTGTGGCACTCACTACAACTTGTTCTCTCGCTGATGATGAGAATTTTCTACTCTGAAAAATTCTAGGTACACTTCACAGTTTGAGAAGCTTCTCTATTTCTTTCACTTCAACATGTTCATTGCTCTTCTTTGCCTACACATATGGCCATTGGTGTGTCTCATTTTCTTCAACCCGTCATTTCAGCGATCGTTTTGTAGTTAAGCTCTTCATGATGAGAATTTTCTGATGGAAGTTACATGTATACACATATTTCCATTCAATATAATAATAATACAATGTATTATAGATTTGTAACTTAAATATGAATAAATATACATGACTTGAGGGGATATACTGCTGCTGTATCTGTGTACATGTTATATTCTTCTGCCAATGTCACATTGGTGTGTGCACGGTTAAGTGTGCTCATTCTTCCTTTCCTTTTCTCCCTCCTTCCATTTAGCCCACCCAACCTTTTTCTGTGGAAAAGAAGGGCACTAGAGACTTAAAGATACGACTCAACATGAAGACGACAGATTCCTCTTGAAATTCTTCCTTCTGGTAGGAATCCTGCTTTAGGGCATACATATCAAAATGTAGCAAAAAAAGAAAGGCAGAGGAGAATAAGGAGAAGTTGATGAGAGGGCTTTTATATTGTGTACTACATCATCATCCTAGCTAGGAATCATCATGTCGTAAAGGAAGTGAAACAGAACTAGCAGAGAAAGCATATGTCTTTATTGTTTCACAATCTTCCTAATGGCACTACTCAAGCATGTGGAAAGTATAAATTGAAAATGTTTTAAAAGCGATTGATTCATTGTCCCGTCGTACAAATATGAAGACGACAAGAGGACGAAAAACAATTGTCTATTCAACTTTCTTCCTACATCCTCACTGTATATATATTTTTTTCATTGTACGGATGTCATCGTCAGCACAAACGTATCGTTGATATTGCGTATTTTGCTACGTGAGTTGTTCCTTATATATTATCGTCGTTGTCGTATGGAGTCCTTTCGTTCAAGTTAAGTGTTCAAACTGCTAGCCTGTTTTGAAGCGCTGATATAAGCAACTTTCGAAATGAAATGGCAACCAAGCTTATTTTGTTTCTCGGAAGGCTTGATCGTTTCTCATCTTCAGCTAAACCTATCATCTTGATCTTTCTGATGGTGAACGAGGCTACTATAAATGTAGAGAATTTCTTTTGATTATACAATATTGTTTTGTCTTGTTGTCGAGTAACTTTAGAGTAATTCTGATGATGAATTTTAGTGTGCTTTTAACACAATATATGTCAACTAGCTATATAGTGCATGAAACGTAGATCATTATTATAATGCTAAAAAGTATGGTTTTACTATTGTGTTGACAGATGACTATGACCACAGGCAGAGAATTAATAATATGTGTCATTTGAGTCATTGCAAAAATGAAATGCTTATAAGAAAGTGTTAGGACAATAAAAGAAGAAAGAGAGAGGTAAATATGGGCATGTCTTACAGTTGGAGATGAAACCCTAGATTTCACAAAACTCAATCTAATGGAAAAGAATAAAATTAATATGCTCGCGTTTGTTTCTTTTCTTAGTTTAGCTGAATGAAATCTGAAGATTAGAAATTCAAGAGTCAAGTCTGTTGTGCACTTTTCCGAATGTGTAAGTTCTCCTGAGACCATTCAAAATTGGAAACCACGTCTTGAATAATACGAACATGATAAAGCAGGAGTTTCATAACATTTTACACATTTTATTCTTATCATTTATGACGAGAATGAACAACATTATTGTGTTTCTTACGATTATTGTTACCAGACTCATTTTGTAATCTCAGTGCTTCAGCTTGCAAGGCATGCTAACAATAGACCGTTATTGTGATGGAATACTAAAATAAGAAATATGAAAATACTGCCTATATACTTTATAGACTTACTGCAGCACACAACAGTGTATCCAGCACAAGGAATAATATAAGATCATAAGATCAACAAAAGAAAGAAGTGGGCTGCTGCTCCATCCATCCCTGTATGTAGTGTTGTATAGCTAGCTTTTGAGTAGCGAATGGTTATTGCTCGAGGAAAAACTGATTGTTGTACTTATGGTATTGTGTTTTTCTGGAGAGAGGGAGGGAAAAGAGTGAAGAAAGAAATATGAAACTGCTGTTGTTGCGGATTTAATGTTAGTGTCTACTCATCACTCCTCCTTTTTGAAAACTTGTGCGGTCGTAAGTTTGTATTTATAACGCGTCACATTGAGAAACACATCCCGTATACATATCATCATAACACTACCGCCGTCATCCAAAACTAGCTAAACATATTATTCTTCACCTACTCTAACAGAAAGTATCCGGCGAAGAAAGGAATAATGTGTGGGATCATCTTTTCCTGCTCTGTCTGCTTTAATTTGTGATTTTCTGCAGAGAAAAATAAAGAAATGGCTTTCTAACCATATTCCTGTTTTTTCTCATCATCAACCATCAGCCTGCTTCCCAGTTCTCTTGCGTGTACAAAGTAAATGAAAACAGAGAAGAGGTAGAGAAAAAATGTATGTGTAATGCAACCATATAAAAGGATACACGCTATACATATTATATGATGAGAAGATCTCGAACTTTGTGCATTGACAATAGTAGAAATACACCAAGTACACCGTGAAGACAATGATGGGTATTATGAACATAGGAACGAACCATCGAAAGTTGATACTTTATTCTTGTGGAATATATCTTATGGAACATCTTAAATGATATACTTTACAATACGACACGGCTATAATATAGGAAGATCCACACAGCTATAAAATGTAATGGACAATAGGTCGTGGTGGTGGAAGAAAGTTGGAGATAGATACACTTGTGGTATTACACTGCACATCTCACTCTTCACTCACTCCATTTTATTTCCAATCCCTCATCATTAGTCACCATTAGTCAGGGAGCTTCCCTTCTTTCCCTTGCAAGATTAATGCATAGAGAAAAAGGAAAAGTGGGAAGAAGGCATTCATATAAAGTACACCGAAAGAAAAAGGATTTTCCCTGTTTTCCTTCGGTTAATACTTCTGTTACTCCATATATTACTCTATAGGTGTATCCGGTTACGCTTTCTTGGGGTAGGCGTTGTGTGCACTTGCTTTTGTGGATGAAATGACAGTAGAATGATCTCGAAAAGGGAGAAGGAGAATAAAGTGATATGTTTTCGGATGGAAATAATAAAACTTGTGGCATGGCGCATATAAAGATTTACTCACATCACTTATTATATGCATTAGTAGAATTAAGTAAGAATAGTTGTACGGTGATGGTAGCATCGGCGACAACTAGAGAACCGCTGATGTTCTCATCACAATGATGTCCCTTTTTGTGGATGGAGAATAGTGAATGTACATATGTATATGTATCATGTGTGATTATATGGACTCCACATAAGAATTATGACTCTGAGAAGACACTCCCAGATGGTTTTCATGGCGGCTCTGCTCATCTTGAAACTTGGGTTTTATGTTGTCTTGAGTCGTGTGTGAGTAAGAAATGTCAAAATACTGACTTTTAGGAATATCTTTTTTTGATGCACAAACAAATAATCTCATACGTTTGCATGCATTCCTGTTGGGTTTCTTTTAAAGAATAATCCCCCAACTTTCTGAGTGTTCTGAAAAATAAGTTTGACAAGAGCAACAAAAATCGAATCATGTTTATTTATTTTCTTTTTGGGTGAACTCAATCAAAAACATTGAAAAAGGGGGACAGGGAAATAAATGAAGAAGGGGGAGGATACGGCGGGAAGATGAAAAAGGGGTTGCAAATGATGAACTGTAGTAGGAAATAACCCAACTTGTCAGTCTAGCTGCAGTCAGTGGACCATATAAAAACAGATAAGTGGGGATTTCGAGAGAAAAAGAGGAAGTTCGGTCGAGTGGAAATAATTGAACGTTCGTTGATGAACTTGATTATGTCCATAAATAAAATACTGCGTAGATCAGGGAAGGAAGGTTGGTGTTGTAATCAAAATGAGTTCTTGAGTCAGTCTTTTATTATTTCACTTGATGCTACGTATGCTCACTTTCACCCTTGGTTTGTACAGAAATTTTAACCCACGCATAAAGGGCTTCGTAAGTAATGAAATATGTAATAATACTAATACAGGGCGTTGTGTATACCATCATTAAGGGCTTACCACAAAAACCTGTTAATAATGACATTATGCCAATCAAAATCAAACTTATTTGACTTTTATTAGATGCATGTATCGGGATCTGTGTATCACTTTCCCTTTATTGCACATTATTCATCTTCTGCATAGCCTTTCTTTCAATAAATTATTACACAAAAATAAGAAAATTAGAACAAATATCTTTTGGATGGCCCTGGTCCTGCAATAATCTATTTAATTTTATATCGATCTTATCAAAATATAGAGAGGCAGAATATTTCCCAACTATTCCAAGAAACACAACCAAAAGTAGTAAAAGCTGAAAGGTAAACTTTTCACAGTGATATCATACTACTATATTTGTTGAAGGAATAAAGTAGAAAAAGTCATTCGAAAATAAAGCATGGCAAAGTTAGCAAATAAACAGTATAGCACCAAAATACATGTTCTTACGAATTATGTATCAATAAAAAACTATCACTTTTTATTGTTTGATGCTTTACATGTTGACGCAAGATATAACACGAGTTGTTACTCAACTTTGCAAACAGCTAACCCACATATACAAATATATTCATAATCCAAAGAAATACATAGATATAAATAATGTGTGCATACATCATTATATTAGGCTGCTAATGTATTAGACTAGACTTCAAGGTCTAATCACAAACACTGCCCCCTCCCCTCACATATTAGAGTTCAAGTGACCTCTTCCACCTTCTTCTGTAACGAATGTTTGCTTAAAATCAGATAAATGTATTGGCTTACTATTTAAGTTTCAAGAGCACTTTCCCCTTCCATTTACTAAGGTTTCAGTATGTTTTCGCTTATATCCGTCGTCATATTAAGGAGTTTAGTTGGTGCAGTCGAAGAACAGTTATATGTACAATCCAAAAATTCCAATGTATCATCCCCTGGGTTCTCATATATATTTATTTACTGCTTTCACTACAATTTTCTTTCATTCCATTCGGTTAGTTTTTATAACTAGCTAATGTTCAGTACGTTTTTTCCCCGAATGTTCATGTAATGTTATTGTGTACATTCAATATTGCTATGTTCTTTGGTCTACACACTCCACTCCACACGATGACAGCACAGTCAGTAAAGTATACAGAGTTTTATAGTGTTCATCTGTTATTGCGACTGTTACTGTACTACTCCTCGCCTTTCTCTCATCTCTGCAGCAAATCTCTCTTGTACACATATAAAATCTGGACAAACAAAGCGAAAACAGAAAAAGTACGAGATTTTTTCCCTTCTTGATATAAAATCCAAGAGGGAAGAAAAGTAGGGAGGAAACGGTTGTTGTTGTGTGGAGAGCTTCGCAATTCTTCACTTTGAGAGGGCCACGTAATGTACTGCTGCTTTCACTACTTGTTTTGTGGTCATTCAGAATCTTCTTCATGTGGTTAGCGATATCAGTGAGGAGGACCTTTGCTGATACCCAAGTAATAGTAGACTACCTACGCTATAGACCATAGACCATCTGCTGAACCAACCTTTTTACCTACCATCATTATTGTTTACCTGCTGATATAGTTAATATCAAGCACTGAAGTGAACACACTTATGAACTTACATTAAATCGGTTCAAGCACTTCGTAATATACTTTTTATGTTGTTGTGATGCTGATGATGATTACGATGATGATGGTGGTAATGGTAATGATGACTGTACATGAGAAACGTTAACGTGACCCTTGTGCTCCTTTCTCTTCAAAAGAATGTATTGCCTAATGTGATAAGGTGTGTATCTGTGAGGTATAAGCCTCTCTTACTACACAACATTGATCATCGGTAAGTACGGCAGGTTATTTAGTTATTGTGATCTAGGTATACATACAATGAGTATTCCTATTTCAAATCGTTTTTGTACTACCAAAAAATAATGCTTTCTCTCAAAATTTCATCTATGGGATCACAACTTTGGAAACAACATCACTATTCGTGCGTATGCATTCATTCGAACAAACAATATTATTATTCAGGTACTACGTGAGAACAAACAAACTCGAGTAAAAAAAGTCAGTCATGAGGTAAATAACAATTTTTACCGTGTTGCAGGATTTTTTTTCGCACGGGATGCTTTACCTTTACCTTACTGAGAGGTTCTGTTATGAAACATGGAGAAACACGTTATGTACCATTTTTTCCTCAAAAGACCACTGCTGCCTTACATACCTCGATTGATCATATATATACTTTGATCATACGTGGACATGAACACTTTCAGTTTCGGTGGCTCTGTAAATATTTTTGCAAAAATATTACGGTATCCATCCGCCAAGAAAAAATTGATGTTGCGTTGCCGTTGACTCTCTGCCCATTTCATATTTTTCCTCGGCAGTTCAACCTGGAACATTTTTGACACAGCTACTTTGCAAAACATGTAATTTATTGGTTTACTGCAAGTCTCATATATGCGCGACATGTAGAGTTTACTCACATTACTTTGTTGAGTATCAATGTCTTTCCAAATATGGAAGGTAGTGTGTACTAACCAATCAGTATATTTTCGTCTTCAAATTCGATAACAATTTTTTAGAGCAAACAAGGTGAACCATATGCAAACTACTTTTTAGAATGTTTTGGTAAAATTTACCTTATTTACCTATACAAGTTCAAAATATACACAAGCAAAAAAATAATCATGTACGTGGCAAAGTGTCTTTCTTACATATAGCTGTTGTAATGTAATATGTATAGTAGTCTGCAATGTATGTATGAAAGTGAGTAAAAAGCAAAGAATGCAAATCGATCGACTTGGTCTGAAAATAAACTTCACAGCAGTGAGCTGCTATACCACTTCCACCACTTCTTACGTTCGGAGAATGGAGAAAAATAGAGAAAAAGGTTAGAGCCCGACGAGCCCTCATGCTCTTTTATCACATAAATAATAATGTAGGTATGTGTGCAACCGTGGTTGTATGTATATGTAGTATGAATACATTTATTTTACGTCCGTTCGCACATGCATAATAACGACTCCTCTTTTTTCTTTTTTCTCTGTTCCGTTTTTCTCCTTCTCAGAGACTCCTCTTTTCCAAGTTCTTATTGGTATGCATGAGAGGCTATGAATGTTTTCGTAGAATTTCTTTTTTTTTTGTGTGTTTTCTCACATTTTTAGAGAACAGATATATACAAGTGTGTGTTGGATATATGCAGTTGTTGTATTGCCTTCATCGGTAGTATTTTCCTTTTTATAGTACACAATACATATTTCCTCTTTTACCAAGTTTACATAACGAAGCGCATGCACACACAAACTGATTATCTTCATGACTTTTGAATTCAATGAGAAAGCTATTTGAAATTTACCTAGTTTTATTATTGAATTCAATTCATCCAAACACTGCGTAGTACAGAGCAGGAGGCTCTTGATATAAAATTATAACAGAACAGAGAGAGACCAAGAGAGAAAATCAAAGAAATTGTAACAAGATTTGATAAAGAAATACAGCTAATATATGCATGTACTTGTGGTTAAATAATAGCAAAAAGGACAAAAAAACTATTAGTTGGCCTAGAATGAGACATGGTGCGTTATATCATTAAAATGACATTCCTGTCGTTTCAGAACTAATGATATGTTGATAAAAGAAAGCAAACAACCACGGAGTTTGAATACCTCCTTAAACATTTTTATATTTTGTGTTTGTTTTCTAACGTGTTCCTGTTTCTAGTCACTGGTCGAAGTCGAAATCTAAACAGGTAAGGTGATACACATATGATAAGCTTCTACACATACAACTTATTTCGATCTTGTAGTGGGCGAGTCGAGCCATATTATGCATCAGAGAGATACATATTGAATTTAATATTATGGATGAACATCAATATTATGTGGTGACGTGGCCCGGGTGGTAAAAGTCGTAGTAGACTTGTGTCATATTTGTTTTGTGTATAAATTCAGTTAAGGCTTGGGGCAGAATTTCATGGTGAGGCTTCTGATGTTTTAGGCGTAGACTGAGAGAGAACCAAACAAAACCAAACGAATTCTCTATTTTATTTTATTTTCCTCGTTTAATGGTGCTACACGACGGTTGTAGTACCAATAGTTGTCGACAATCTCCAAAAATTGTAAAAGTATGGCTGACTGTGTGTGTTCTGCGGGGAGTAGCAGCAGCGTTGTTCATATCCGGTGAATAGGAAATAGTGTACATGTGTAACTCTGTTTTAAGAACCCATTTAGACGGCCCATGTTGTTGATGTGGTCCGTTTTCCACAGAAAATGAGTCTGGTTCTGGTTTCAGGCCATTCAAATGACTGCGACTGCACAGTAAAATAAAATAAGTATAGGTAATATGGAGAAATGAAAGCGGAATCTCCCTTCTCCCTCTTAGCCTCAATCTATTCGGTTTTCCTAGTTATATTGCTACTTTGAGATTTGTATCCCATTTCTAAAAAATGCACCTTTTTGTCCATACCCAAAAAACCCATTCACCATCGCCAGCCACCAAAATATCGTTTTTTCTCCTTCTAGCAGCTCATTTCCTCCTTTTCTTCACTTTTCTATTGATATTCCATCCACTCGAGTTTTGACCACCGCATACTCTTAAAAATACATGTATTTTCGTGTGGGAGCTTGCTCCCTGTCCAGATAGAGCATCTAGAGTTTATTGATGCTCTCGTCTGTCTTGGTTGCTGCCTCCGCTGCTATCCGCACCACTTATTTCACTTCTGGTTTCGTTTTGCTATTGCCTTGACTCGCTTTCCCTATCTCCATTTATTACTGCCTGCCCATCTACGTATTGACATTTTCGCCACACTATTCAACTGACCATCTCGTATTACTACTTTCACCATCGTATATAATATATTTATTAGAAGAGAAAGGAGACAGACTCTTGGTCACTCACATCGTGTTTTTAAAAAGATACCAGAGCACATATGTACGTATCCTTACGAAAGTTTCCTATTTACGTACATAGTCAGCATATTTGTTTGAAAAGGATTTTCAGTCAGTCAGAACCAACTTTCCGAGCTCTATTCATCTATACAAGTTCATTCTTTTGGTTTTAGAAAAAGAGAAGATGTAGTGGTGCTAGGTGAGTATGTATTAGCAAGCAAGCAGAGAGCAGAGTGCACACAGGAAAATTTATGTTGTTTAGCTTTTGCTTAAAGGCTTCGAGTTCCCTGCATAACTTGAGTAGGTAACTGACACTAGCTCACTTCACGCTCATTTACAACAACAGGAAAATAATTTTACGACTTTGGTATGCCATGTTATCTGAAATAGAAAACGAGAGTGTAATGGTCTCTGAAACGACATAACATAATACATCTACTACTGTGTAGGAGAAACACAATAGGACACGTCAAGATAACTTTGCTAAAAATGCTTTAAAAGACATGACAAACTGATAGAGTGGAGAACGTGAATCTCATTTTTATTACTAAAATGTTGTGCTAACCTTTCGTTTTTTTTTCTTGAAAAAAAAAGAATGAGAAAAGGATAAAATGTTTTTTTTGTTTCACTCCTGCCGTTTTTCTTGAAACATGTCATTCCAAACTCATGATAGAATTAAACAGGCAAACAAGTCAAAAACAAACTTTTTATTACAAAAATACGTTTGTGCATGTAATATTTTCCATTAAGTTGCCAATTCCCATTTTGTTTCTCATATTGGTACAGAAAATGGAAAATCTTGTGTTTTCAACTTCTTCAAAATATAAGCTACATATTTGTATCAAAAACGCAATACATGGTTAATGTAATAAAACAATAAAAAAACTACAAAAAGGCGCACGTGTATTTCTTCGTAATAAAATAAAATAAAATGAAAACGCTTATTATTATTATTGAATCCAATAAAGTCGACACGTAACGACTGACGGAAAGGAAATACTCCTAATACAAATAATATTAAAATAGCCAGAATTCTCAGTTGGTATTTACATATTTTTATTTGATATGTCCATGTTCAATGTTCAATTCGACGCATATGGTACGAGTAAGAAAGCAATAACTACGTCTTGAGGACAAAATTCTATAAGAACCTGCGGCACAAGATGGAATAACAGAGAAGGAAATATAATAGCGGATTACTTCCATTATTTATTTTGAAAAGTTAGAATAGTTTCCCCGAGTCATAGGAAAAGTTTATAAATAAAATGGGGACATGAAAAAAACTAGTGCATCAAAAAGTAATATATTTATTCGTTCGTCGTATCATGTATCTTTTTGTGCAAGTATGAAAACTATGCCTAATATGTACTGTGGTCTTGTGATGGAAAAACCTGTTACTTCTTCCTTTTCTTGAAAAGTCATCTGTTTATTCTTGGCCTTTCCCTACTTTCTCCCCATCTTTTTCATTGTGATTTTCCAAATCTAAATGCTTATAAACTGTATAAGAGAAATTTTCCCATGAACATTATCTTGTCGACTTATACGCTTTTGGTTTAGTACATATATACACATACCTTTTGTACAAAAAGAATGAAAATGGCTCACTCACAATATATTATATTAGATGATCATGACGATGACGACGATGATGTTGCACACATAGCTGAATTTTGATCTGGAACAAATTGCCTAATCACGTCTCCTTTTTGGAAGCAACTTTTCCTTCCTTCTTATTTTTTTCTTTCAGCGTGCTCCCACCACCACCATACATTGTTACTCAAAGGAAAGTCCGGTACATGAGAATGTTAGAAACTCTATGTGTGTTGGAGAGAAAGAGAGCCATACTCCATATGGAAATGAAAGAGATCTATGTATATATGATTATAATATTTTCAACAGTAAGTAGTCAACCATAAAAACAATAGGGGGAAATCATATAAAAACTATGCTGCCATTACAAAACTTGTTCGTTCACGTCCTCCGTCCCTGTTGTTGTACATGTTGTACTTGATATATTTCTTACAACAGCACAAGAGAGGAAAAACGAGAGAACTATTTTGTCTTCTAACTTTTGAGGAACAGACATCGTTTAAAGCCCAAAATAGAGAGAAAGGGAGAGAGGAAATATGTAGAAGGTATTCGACGCAGAGACATGGGATATGGCAGCTAGCAAAATGTATTGTTTGTAGCTAGTATGGCATTCGTGTGGTATATGATGGCAGTCAAGTCAGGGTCGACAGACCGGGCAAACTTCTCATTTCCCGTTTCTTGACTAGTTTGGGCAATTCATGTCGGCAATAGGTTGAATTACTCTGACATTCCTTGCATACAGTATGTGTACTTTCTTTCAATAGTTGACTACCGACTTTTTTTCTGGTGACTACGACACGACAAGAAAGGGGAAATAAAAGGCTGCTGCTTTTGCAATAATAATACAAAATACAATAATATATACAACAATACACCGTTTTACTGCCTAGTGCATGTACGTTTTGTGACACTCACACCCAACATGTTCTCCAAAATAATCTGAATATGTGGAAAATGAGAAAGAGAGAAAACAAAGTCATATAGTGTAAAAAAGTAAATATGTATGTATTATGACTTCGTTTCAATCCTTAATGCATGCACGAGCATTTTCAAGCTTATGTGGATTTCACTCTTTGGAACAAAAAAAGAAAGTAAAGCTTCTTCTTTTGCTTGTTTGCTGCTACTGTTGTGGGATAAAGAGAGGCACATTCACTCACAGTCACAAAGAAATCTTAATATGGATGGATGAAGTAGAAATGGAAAGGTTTCCTTCACAATTTCCATGTTTTTTTTCCCGGACCCCGTTGGAATTGAAAGTTTCAACTTTTTGCTTCCCTTGCATCTCTACACAAGAATGGGTATATCTCCATACCTCAATGATCCTTAACGAAGGGCCAGCTTCTTATTACTCCACGTTTTTGTTATTTTGTCATGTATTTGTTCTTGTCCAGTAACAGTATAATGCACGTGTGTAGGCACCTCTGTCGTATAATATGTATGCAATTTTGGCGATAGTGATAATAATAACAGGCGTAACGACCTATAGTACAATGTTTGTCCATATATATTTCTCAGATATATCATCAGAAACACTCCATAATAATAGTATATACAGATTGAGTTGAGTTGCGACAGTTGGATTGAACAGTACCATTGGGATACATACGACGGCAATAGAAAATAGGAAAACCAGCATTTTGGACCGCTGTTTTTTTTGCTGTTCTGTTCTTTGTTTCACGTATGGAGACAAAAAGAGAGAAAGAGTTGATGTCCCAATGTGTTTATAATATGTAACAGACGTCGTCATGCAATAGGGAGTCAAATATATCCATATGTATATGTCTATCTCAACTTATTGTGTATTTTGCATTGTTTGTTGTTGTTTTTGCTCTTTCCAGTAAATTTATAGGGAGTTTTACCGACATAAACGTGCAAACTATAAAATTGTATGTTTATATGCTCTTGTTTACTAGTTACTTCAGTGCTACACGACAACAAAATTAGAAGTGCAATACATACATATGCATAATGTACATAGACATTTATAAGTGCATACATATTTATGCTTTTTTATTTTCTTCTTGCTCTCTACAAAGATACCCTTTAACTATATTTCTAGTATATTAACTTGAGGTACCACAACCGCCACTTGTGCTACACATTACTGCTTAAGGAAGCATACATACATACACGTATGCATATCACACTCTTTCATTTTCATTCATTCTCATTCTTGCTCTGCTGCTGCGGGTGCAAATGCAGTAACACTTCGTCCCACCGAATTTGTATGCGTGTGTATCTATCTATCTATCTTTTCCATCTGACTATTTTGTCTATTGAAGCAGCTCCACTGCTCTTGATACGGCTCGGTTCTCATCTGCCTCCTTCTCACTTTCTCTCACACTGACTATGAAAGAAACAGCAGAAATGGTCATGAATAAATAAAATGATTAGGGAGTGATATATACATTCACTTCCATTCATCTGTACTATCTGCAGACATGATAACATGGTACCTACAACGACGACAACATACACACGACGTTTCTAACACTGAAAATAAAAGAAACTCACACTGCTACTGAAAATGTCATTAAGGCTGTGTGTTATTTTGATATTGCTGGTTTGCGTTTGTGAGTTCTACTTGACTGTAGAATGGCATGTTACATAATATCTCTAGTGAGCCGAAGAGTGATATAAGAAGGGAAATAAAATGATGTCTTTATCAAAAGGAACGGTGAATAGGGCCGGATCCCGTGTTATGTACTCTCACTATTAGATGGATACAAATGATAGAAAAGTCGTGTAACTAAGTAGTCGCACAATCATACAAACTCTCAGTCTTTTTTTATTTATGTGTGGCTATTATAAAAAAGGTATAAAACGTAGGCAAGTACAATAGTATTAGCTACTTCACTTTGTGTGCGACTACTTGTTCCTCTTTTTGTCAACTCAAAGTCATTTCTCTTCCTTTCTTCTCCATTTCGTTAAGATTCTCTACAACGTCACATCAAACACCCAATATAAAAGAGAAGTTTAGAAATGCAAGAATGCAACGAGAAAAAATATTCTAATGCTGGTAAGACATACATGCCTATATGGTAATGGAACAGTAATGACTAGGTTGATATACTTACAAGTAAAAAAAACTATGAACACGACACAAAACAATATCTATAAGCATACCGGAGTAAAAAAAATGCTATTTTACATTTAGACTTTTTGTCTTAAATGTCAGAGATCACTTGTTTTTCCCTTTTCTCGTGTTTCATACAAAAGGGTAAAAAGAAAAGGAACATTTTGGAAACATGATGATGGGAGTCACCTTGTATGTTAAAGTTGTTCAGCCACGAAAGTATTCTTGTATTCATGCATGCCACCATCATCACCAGACAGTTTTTTCCTCTCTGAAGAGGTGCTTTCATCAGTTTTCATTTCCATCATTTTCTGATCTGAACAAAACATAAAAAGGAAAAGTAGGTATATAGCATGTCGGCCACGTATAAATATGTATATTTTATAAAATGACTTTTTGGTGCTTCATGCTTGGTATCCTGAGTGTGACTCCTTTATTATCAAGTCTTTATTGTAGAAACTGATGTGTGTGATAATATCTAACCACATTTTGCGAAATGAATCGACATACCACACAGTAAATTACTTTATTTGAATAGAACGAAGGATAAAAGGTTATTTATACATTTAGAAGTTGAGGAAAACGAAGATGTTGATGAGAATGATTTTTAGAAGAATCGAGAAACGACATTTATGTATTTAACTATATTCACCATTTAAATCATACACTCATATATCAGTGCAAAATATCATAAAAAGATTGAATTTATTGTGTGGGCATGTTTGCATTTGGGATAAAGGATGATATACTTCAAGGGATTAGGAAACAAACCTGCTCATAAATATGTCAGTGGAGTGATCATGAACTAATATTGCAAAAATACGCAGTTGCACGTGTTCAAAAAGGTTACAATTGATATTTATAGCAAAAGAGGTATGCAGTAGACAGAAACGAACAAATTCTTTGAAAGACACAATTGGACAGAACGGAAAGTCTACAAAAATGTGATCCATCATATTTAAGAATGGAAGTACAATGAAAAAACGTAGCCATTCAACTGTTAAACACTTCAAAATACTTCTTTTTAAAGTATGTATATTTCAGTATTAATGATATCATGAACACATTTTGATAAGAGTAATAAGGAAAATAGTGATATCTCATAGAGCTTGCAATGTAAAAGATGTCCGTAAGCAATTTTTTTGTAGGAAGTAGTACACATTATGGAGATGAATCAAGTGGTATATATTGACGAAAAGATAGCGAGAGAGAGAGAGAGAGAGTAAAGTAAGCACAAGAGAAAAAAGCTTGAGGGGAATGGATGGATGAGTAAGTGAGCATCTGGTTCCTCTGGTTGCGGATGCCCAGTAACGTTATTGGCAGCAGCCCTTTACTCACTTTACTACGCTTACCTCCTATCAGCCTATCTTCCACCACGACGTACTCTATTGATAAGCCAGAGAGAAATACTATGGGAATATAGATTGTCTGACTGACTGCGAGGGTTGAGCCATGCAATACAAAACCACCTCCACCACGTTCCGTTGTATTTTCTAGGCATACTTATTTTTCCTTTCTAAATGCCAAAAAGAACAAGATTTTGAGCTATGGAGAGAAAGTGTATAAAGGTAGTGTGACGAGAGATCGGGTACGAAGGAAAGCACAGACAGGAAGAGAACGCACAACTCTACACAAACAATTTCAGATTTGGATAACCGTATTATAGTAATAGAGTTGAGAGTATATAACACATGAGCGTACATAGCACATACATGTTTAGGTAGTTCCATTTTGTTTGAGTGAGAATTAAGTTATGTTTTGTACATATCTATACAAAAGTATATTTCATTTAATTCGAGCATGCATACACACGTAAGCCCGTTTCCCATAGTCGAGCATGCATGCAAATAAAGTAGAAAACCTCAACAAACGGGAATACATACACCGCTGAATTCAGTCAGAATGAATTGATAAACTAGAAATGATTTTTTTAGACGACCAACAACGCATTTAAATATTTATGTAAATCAGGACGTTCATCACTTGTCTAGGGAATTAATGATGTTTAAAATATTATGCAATTACTTTTTGTGTTCTATAACTAAAATGCAATGACTTATCATGTCATTTATGAAAAAAATACAGTGGGACTTGTTTAGCTTGATGAGGACAAATTAAAATGGCGTATTACCCGTTGACCTTACCAAGACATTACCTGAATTTTGGACAAGTTGATGAATTAGACGGAAAAACATAACAAGTTGCATTATATAATAAAAGCTTTGTGATTTGGTTTCGTATTGGAAAAACTTGATAAAAGCAGAGAAAAGAGGGGAGTGATGCATGCGAGGGGAAAGTCTTCATGCAGATACGGAGTTGAGATACACATGCGACATTGGGCTTTTCATACTATCATGATATTGGTATCGTGGTAGCAGCGGTGGTAACGCTATTGTACGTATGTACTTAGGTACATGCTATATATGCATATATTTATACATAATATATTCCCACTTCCTTTATACACCGAAAAATTCTTCAAGTAACCTGTATAGTGATACAGATACAGGCAAGCATGAAAGGGAAACTAGTCGGAAGTACTCGGGGCAACACACCATGGGTTTTATTCTGTTGGTGGACCCTCACAGCATGAGAAAAATACAAATGGTAGCATACATGTTTGCTGCAGCAGCAGGGCTTGGTGAAATAATCACAGAGCAGAGTACGATGAACGAGTCAACTCGAAAGACTCTACTTCTACTTACTAGTAGAGAAACATACAGCGTGCCTCTCTTCCATTTATCTCCCCAGTCACTCCATTTCTGACTCAACTGTGAACATTAACAAGAGTGAAATGTTTCATTGTATTGTGTATTGTGATTGCATGCTTTCTTTGTATAACCTTGCTTGCTAGCTGCTGGTGCTACTACACTTGCTGTTGTAACCCTGCTGGTTTGGTTGATGTTAGGGAAAAAAGAGGAAAGGCAAAGTGAAGTACAGGGAAAATTTTCTGTCATTATGAACAAGCAGACTATTCTCAGCAGCAGCAACAATATCGTGAATAGATACAGAAAACGTTTCCTATCTTTGGAAGTAGTGTATATAAAGTAGAGAAGTAGCTGAAACTTGTATATTTTCTGTTAATATCACGTACACAAAATACATAGGGTGGATTGGGAGAGTGATGTTGTCGACCCTTCCTATGCAATGTATTTTGTACAGGCGAGAATTCACCACGCCACACTACCATGCATACCACACATAACAACGAATACTGTGTGATATTCGTGACAGTGACTCAGGGTTTGTTGCCTGATTTTTTTTTGCTATGAAAAGAAGATGAAAGTCGTCCTTTTTCCTTCACTCCACAATTTTGTCCTCTACACAGTTGTTCCAGTAGTACATGAAAGAACCACTGGAATAAGAGAGCCCGTGTGACTCTTCGTGTGTGTTTTGTCGCACATTTCAACATTTTTAAAAATAATACATATATGGGAATTGCAGTAAGGAAAATCCAGCAGTATCCAGATTCGTCTTCCGCTGCTTGCAACACACAAAAACTTTGACTTGGAGATTTATCATCTCAATCATTAACATTATCATCAATAAGAACAACGGTAGTAGTAGTAGCAGCATCAATATAATAACAAGAAGCAAAAACACATCAACCTTGTTTCGTTTTCGAAAACTAAAGTAGAGAGCAGTGTAAATACTGTAAGTTTTTTTGTTAGTTTATCTCTGTCTCCACACCGCATTTTAGTCATTGGAGGCAGACAGTCAGTCAACTTATTTAGAGATACAGACGACTGACTGCAAAAATTACTACTGTACAGTGCACATAATATTCTAACATTTCTTCATCTCATTTTAGAAGTGCTTTTCTTTTGACTTGACTTTCTCTCAATATGAACTTTTCAAACTGCAAAAAAAGAAAGTAGAAACAACACACGCAAGTTCTTGTAATAGGAAAAGGCAACAAAAAGAAACATAGTTTTTCATTTCATTCTGTATAATGTTGTGTGAGTGAGTATGAACAATAATAGAGAATGCTAATGAAGGAAACCGGTGAAGAAAAACCAAAGACTGCCAACAGCTAAGCTCTTGTGAAATTTACAACACAGCTTTTTGATATACATACACAACTACTTCTACCGCCTCACAATTATATAATATATATGTAAACTTCTCGTTTTACCATTCTAATATTGCTAAATGTATTGTTGTTATTGCACTATTAGGAACACATAAGACTTGTATTGCAAACTGTTGTTGGTGTGTTGTTGCCAGCCTGTATATTTTTGTGTGGGATGGTGTTGTGTGTCATTGAAAATTTCCCCAATTCTTTCTTCCTTACTTGTATAAACAAGTTGTGTAAGGAACATGAGGCGACTTTGTATGACTTTACAAATTTCTCGTCGTTGTGAATAAATAAGGCACAGGTTTTGAAAGGAGTTAAAAAGAAGACGGAAGAAAAGAAGATTTTCAACAGAAGGAGAAAGTGAGCTCATATAAATGGTACGAACATTACAATAAATATAATAATTTTATAAACAATTCCAATTTACTTTTCTCTCTTTAGTATTCATGCATTACTACATTGCCACTGTATATATGCACTCGCCCTCTCTGTCACTGCAGTACTTATTGTCGTTGTTGCGATTATTACTGTCAAAAGCAGACAAAAAGAGAAAGGAGTGTCATATTATAGTAGGTATTGTCTTTTGAGAAACACTCTTCATGGCGGTGTATAAAACACATGCATATGATATTGAAGCAAATTATGTATTCAGATTCGAAAATATTTTCAACAGAAGGATGTTGTGCTCCCTACTATTTCCCAGTAGTCGTTTTATATCCGGTTTCTTTCTCCTTGTAAGAAACACACAAATACATAAGAACTTGTGTTTGTCTTTATAGGTTTCTCGTACTTTTATCCTCCTTATCCTTTTTTGTGTGTGTTTATATGACTGGAACGTGACCTTATTATATTATTATTATTAATAATAAGACGAACAATAATAATCGTCATCATTAAACTAATAAAAAATATACTCAGCCGTACTCATAACAGAGAAGGAGAAGCACTATCAGAGTAGCAGTAGTGTTTGTTTGAAATCCCTCCGGGTCTTCAAAAGTTTCTTCAACTGGAATGTATCACTATTCTCGAGTATTCTCCTCCTCATCCTCCTCGCACACAACTATCATGTAACTAGCATAAAAGCAGCCTAGTTCACAAACAAAGTCTTTGTAGACTTCTACCACTGAAGTCATCATCATCAAGAGGATGAGGAGACGTTTGGTTGTGTAAAACTTCCGTGGTACGATATGAAGAGAGAATGAGCTTTGTTTTGTCACAAAGCTATAAGTACTGAAAGAGCCACTAAAACACACGCTACTAAAGAGTGATACTACTTGTTTTTAAATAATAAATTACTTTTGTTACTTTTTCGCCTTGTATCTCCCATAAACAAGTCATAGTTGTGGTTGGCTGGTGTTAATTCACGCATTAATCATCATAACTGTTTTTGTAAATTGTTTGATCGTTGTTGTCGGAATGTGTCATGTACAAAATTATAATGATAATAAGCTTGCGTAAACTTTGAATCATTTCCATGCATTTGCTTCAAACTACTATAACATAAAATTACTAGAATACGAGTACTTAAATATATGTATATCTATCACTGGACCTTAGAAATATTTCAAATATATTTGCCAGCAGGTGCGATGTTTCAACACAATCATTTTTTAATTGCCGGCTGAGCTTACTTTGAAAATAGTTATGATAACGTTGTTGTAGTTGTTATTATCATTCAACTTACTATCATTACTATTATTAAAAACTCTCTGTCTCTGAACTTGACGTAAGAGTGCATACGCAATACTTTCAAAGTTTACCCTATAGACAAACAAAACCCTTTTATTCATATGTATCAAGTGGAAAAATAAAATATATAAAAGAGAAAAAACAATACGTACGCGTGCAGAAGAAAGGAATGACGATGATGCCTTGTTGGCGATAAAACAAAGAGATATTGCTTTGTATTCTTCTGGTCCTCCTTTGCTCTACATAATTTTTTTTCACTCATAAATATATAAGATATTACATATTATAAAACTATGTAACTTGTAAAAAAAATCATATCCCCTTTCGTGTAGTCGTCGACTTTGTCATTACAGTCCACAGCGTTGTTACTGTCCTCCTACAAGAAGTAACCCCTCAGGTAGGTCTTTTATGAATTATGACATTTTCCTTTGATGTCATCATGAAAGCATGCTGTTTATAATATACTCACTACTACTATGCAATGACTACTGTGAGACTATTATACCATCACGTTGTTGTCGGTCTACTTTTTTCTTTCTTTTTGATTCTCTCGAATCCTCCTCATCCTTTTCATCTCCATTCTCTTCTCTCTGTGCCATCGTCATCATCATCCTTAGAATTATTAACTTCAGCTCGTTTCCTTTTTACGTTTAAATGAAGACAAGTGTAATAATGGGCATACTAATACAAAAGAATTGTTAAAAGGTTGAGTCTTTTCCTCATGGTCGAGTTATCTAATTGGATGTTGAGTTCAGTATAATTATAGAACTTTGGTGGTACTATTCCACTGTTCCACTCTCTACGTGAAAGTACAGCTGAATGAGGCAGCGGTGGTGCGGTATGCAGCAGCTGTTAAGGATGACGATAAAGGAAAAGAAAAGAGAAAAACAGTACCTTAACTTATATAAGCTCGTATCAAGCAACTCGTATTTATCTTACTATTAAAGAAGGATTGCACAAAATATTAGTACGTTAGTAGAATGATAATGATGAAAATACATTATATGTGCACACACTCATTAAAACCAAGATAAATATATTATACAAACTGATAATAAGTTTGCACAATCCAAAACATAGAGCTTGGGCAGAGAGGTAATCTTTTTGGCCTTTGCTAAACAGCTTTAATTGTTTATCTGTTTAGTACTTATGTTGTTCGTTAGACAATCCTTTAATTGCAGTGCACATACACTTTGTAACATGTTTCATAGCCCTACCTAATATAAATACACCTGTGTCGTGCGATAGAGCAGCATCCTTTTTGTATCGAGAGAAAAAAATGTTGTACGACATGCATTTAATGGATTTTGATACATCTCACTCGGGAATGAAACGAAAACACGACTTTTAGTGCTAGTCCCTTGTGCAAATATGTTTATTATCTAAATCGCGCTTAATGGAAAGGATGATCATGTGCAAAATGCATGAACCTCACGGAGAGGAGTCTAATCAAAGTCCGTAGCATTTTTTGGAAGTATCATCATCCCATCATCGTACGATATTTTTTGATGTTGTTGTACTAGCTAAACTACTAGAACCAGATAGAACCACAACACGCTAGAATGATTTTTGTCAACAGCATTTTTGGATTTCCACACACACAGTCGTTCTTCATATCCGCAAGTTAATGGAGTGAAACAGAAATGGAGAGAAAAAGGAACGATAAAATGTGTGTACATATTTAATATCAATGTTAATGCTACTACCCATGTATATTGTATTGTATGTCTTCATATATGAAAGGTATCTGGAAAAGGATTGGCTGGTTCTTGCTGCAGCTGTATAGAAATTGGTGAGTGGCACGACATGACGTGTGTTTGCTCTTCTTTTTACAACCTAAAAAGCACATATAGACATTTTTGTGCTTTGGTTTTCTCGGTTTGTGTGCTTTACGATGTTTAGTCACCAACATTTTATGTTATTATTAGTCGCAGATATTTGCATGGTATTACTTCAATGAATTCCGTAACTTTCCTTATTGATGATTATGCATATATTAGAAAGGCTTGGAAGGATATATCCAGAGGTTTTATAAATTTTTGCTGCAAAGATACACACACGTTTAAAATTGCAGAAACTGAAATAAAATAGGTATATTGTGTGGGCATCAAGCTCGTTAGTGCTTTTCTCGGTATACTTTTCTCTTGATAAGTTTCAAGAGGTTATTAGCCCGTAACATTATTTACGACATATGTAATCTCTTTGAATGCCATTTCAGTTGAAATGCGAGTTTATTATAAAGCTAAACAAGCGTGCATATAATAAAAACTTTTTTCATTTTACTTTCTTTGAAATCATTTTACATTTTACTGTTTAATTGGTGTTTATGTTTCTTTAGCTCATCACAACAAAGTGGTGGTGCCAGCCAGCAACAGAAACAAAGTGCATTGAAAACCAGTCAGAATCAGACAGTCATGACATGATGACAAGCCCTTTAGTAATACAGTACGACATTTCTTTTCTATATTTTAGAAATATAAATATCTTACATATTAATTTGCTAGCATCAGTGTTGAAATATCTAGAAAACCGAACTGATGGAAAGAATGGTATCGATTGATGTGGTATATTTTTCTCGGAAATAGAGATAGACAAAAACGAAAATGAGAAGCGGTGACAGTTTTTTAAAAATTGAAATACTGCGTGTACATTTTTGTTTTTGTAACATTTCATTTTTTAAACCAGCTGAATTTTAAAAAATCTCAAATTTTATATATCTTGCTTTATGTTGTTGTAAGGTAAACCGAGAACAGAGCTTAGAGGAAGAGAAAACATTGCATACATTCTGATTTCCTCATTTATCTCTTCTACATCTCGCTCCCTTTATCAACATAGCAAGTTGTATGTTTCTCTGTTAGTCAGTGATTGAAATCAAAGACGGCTCAATCAAGAGCTGAAGTCTCTTGTCAGATTTCTCGGTTGAGTAAATCGTATTACTGCACTTGTGCTCCTTTCTTCAAGTCGTCGCACTTTCATTTTGTCCTCAACTGATGATGATGGCTTTTGTCAATATGGTTGGATGACTTTTAGTTGAATGCATACATTTAATACGCGCTGTAGTTGCCTGTCTCACAATTTTATCTTCATCCTACGCTCTCTCTGCGGAGGTCCTTTTTTGATTTGTCAGTTGTTGAGTAAGGAGATACGTACCTAAATTGCAGAATCCAGCAATAGCTATAGTCAATTTTTTATTCATCGTCCTCACGACGATCACTACGCTAGTACCATTATATTTTACGCAAGAATACGATGATGATGACATGAAAATATACTTTGCTATAACTTGAAAAGGTTTTCCAAGTTATATTGTTACAATATAATATTTCAAAACTCCATGGGCTCTCCGTAGTACTAGCGCCCTGAGCTAACCGAGTGTAGTAACATTCATGTACTATGTAGGAATGTGAAAGCCTTTCATGTTAGCTAGTAGGAGGTAAGAGACTGTGGTGGGTTGATAGTGTGGTAGTGGAAGATACATAATAATATGCTCATCATCATTTCCTTTCATAATGGGCTTTAAAAAGCTGGTTAACTTAGCACTCGTGGTTATGACAAGAACAAGGGGCTTCACAGTTCACATCTTCCTATCTTTCTCTCTTCACAATATTCTACGAGTAAGTGGGCTTGATTGTTCCAGCTGGTTAAATGAAAAGCAAAGTAATAAAGGATACACAAACAAGGTAGTAAACTTGAAATGAATAAACGACTACGACTAAACACCGCTTTTATGCTTACTACAGAATACTTCGACTTTCTCATAAAACTGTAAACTGCCCACAAAAACAAAACTAGTAACTTTTTAGAAAAGGCAAAGAAAACCATTTGAAAGTTAAATATATATTTGAAGATTTCTTTGAGGCTTGAACTTGTACTTTTCATGAAATTTATTTTATTTAACATTTACTTTCACTCAAGTTCACTGCTAAATATTTCTAAGCTCTACATGATACGCAATGAATTTGATTTCTTAGAAGAAAATTTGATCATCACTGATTTTCTTGCGAAGATTGGGACTGACGGTGATGAAGCTCTCTTTTACCATTTTAGGATAATGTCAAATGGTGATATGACTGGTTTGATTATGATTGGCCGTTTCTGTTTCTAAATCAAGTAATGTTTGCTTGAAGCTCATAGCTTGATAAAGAAATGCCTAAAATAATTTTATATGTAAGTAGTCTCATTTCTTTGTATGACTACATCCAAAAATTACTGTCAGGATAAAAACACATACTCACATCAACCAACTACCCAGCCAGGAAGAAAATCACATTATTCCGAATTTCTTTGACAAGCTTTGTCTTTCCTTGTTGCCTCTGTCTCATCTTTTATCCTATTGACTAACTACACATTGAAAGACGACTTTTGAAGGGTTAAACAAGCAGTTTTGTTTATTCTCATCGTCATATACAACGTATAGAAGTTAACGTATATGACGTGTTAGAAATCAGACAGACTGAGATGTGATTAAAATTGAATAAATTCTTATAACGGCCTTTCCCTTTAAACCCATTTTCCAAGTACACTGTAATAAGTTTTCTTGCCAGTTTTCTAAATGGAAAGTTTGTCGGTACGTCGAAAAGCATACAAGCGGCTGTTTCCTTTCATCATCAACCTCGTGACTTTTCCGTTTGGTGCTTTTCGGGCCCTACTTTGCATATTCCTATATAGTGTATTAGGAAAAAGGTTGAAGGAAATGGCTTGATATAATAGCAACTATATGCTTTAATGTTACACCCTTGGTGTACATATACCTGCATTCACATAGTAAAAGAGTGTTGATTAACTCTGACATAAAGAAAACGGAACGAGCTTGTTAATAGTTAGCCTGACTGAATAAGAAACCCAACTTTCTCTCTAAAGAAAAAGGGAATGAGTCAAAAAAGGAAAAACCAAAAAGGGAAAAGTGTGCGCACAAAAACATTGGAAAGTTGTAATAATAACGAAAATCATTTAGAAACGAGCTAGGAAGGCATAGGACAAGAGAGAGTTGGAGAGTAAGTTTTTCTTTGGATAACACAAAGAGCATGTATACATTGCTAACTCAAAAGGTCAACAAAGTAATAGCAATTTGAAAATGGAAGTGGCGACAACGACGAGTTCTTCTATGTTCTCTACACAGAAAAGGGATAAAGAAAAAGTGTACCCAATTCTTGTTCGCTTGATCATTCGATTCTCTCTCCTACTTATAATTTGTAATTCTACGAAGAAAAAGAACAAAGCGAAAAGCCACCTGCATTTTATAATGATAACGAATAGTTTCGTTTCGTATATACTCTCCACCCAACTACTATTTACTTGAACATGAATGTATCACACACAATAATGATAAGTTATGCTCCAACTTCCTCTCTGCATTTCTACTCATTTAATGCCTCATTCCCTTTTGTACGCTTTTAACAATGGATAATACTCCCAATGTAGCCAAGTTCATAGCACTGCCCTATAAATTTCCATTAAAACACGCTTCACATGGATTCCTAAAGGGCAAAATGATACTCTATACGTATATGTATAACCGTTCAAGTTATATGTTTCAGGGAACTCTCATTATTGAGTGCGTAAAAAGGAAGACTAACAGATAAAGTTTACTCCTAGTAACTTTTTGCGAAAAAAAAAACTAATGCTTTTTGGATGGGCAATTTTGTTTGACGTGATATGGATGTTTTGTTTAAAAAAGAGAAGAAATGTTAACGTACCATCGCATCATACTAATCATTTGATATTGTAATATGTTGAATGAATATGTACGTACTTTTTGCTTTTTAAGGATGAAATGAACGTTCTACGACAACAACCTAATAATTCCTTGCTGCTTGTCTGGCAGTGATTTTTACTCTTTTCTCTATTTTACCCTCACTCTACGTGGCTTGTTTAGTTGTTCACTCTCTTCCCAAGCTGAGCATTCGATCGATGTTACAAGCATTTACCTAAATATATGTATGTAGGTTATTATTATGAGTTTGCCAAACTAAAGGGCACGCGAAGGATACTAGTATAGTACTACTGGCTTACATGCAAAACACGACAGAAACGAAAGCAAAGCTGAATATCTGTGCAGTGGCGGCTTTTTGAGTGGAGACGAGAGATCGAGCGTTTTTATTGCATGTATTGTGTAGTGAATGTGGTAGTTAAGTTTCGGATTTTTAGCAGTCAGTTTTTCAAAAGCAAACTGCCCATTCTCTCCTCGTCGTCGTTTTCGTCGTTGATAATAAAAATATTACGCATGCATTATGTAGTACAAAATAAGTCTTTATGCTTTCATCATTTCATCGTCTCTACATGATAGCACCACTTCTTATTATTCCATCTTTCCACTTCACTTACATGCAGACATGACGGGTTGGTAGTATATATGTATGATGATGAAACCAACAAAAGTAGCAAGGAAATACAAGTTTCTTTTCGTGGTTTCGTATTATGTATGCATGAGCGTATAATATGATATGCGTGATGGTGCGGGGAGAGAGTGCGGTTGGGAAATTTTGAACAAGCTCATGATGTGATTAGCCATTGTGACTACATCACCATTTCTCCTCATAAGCTGGAATCACTCATCCCAATCCTGATTTCATCATACATTAAAATATAACTCAAATAGAACTACACTGACCTTTCGGGTTGTTTCATGGATATTATTTTCTAATATGGTATCATCTTATACTCGACGAATATTATCATGCATTTATTTATCAGTGTTGAGAATTATAAACCATCGTATTTTTATTTATTAAAATTTACAGCACTTTTCATCACTGTATTAATTTTTCTCGTGTTTATAAATTTGGTACTCTTCATTGGTTATTATCGTTGCAGTTTTTATAATTTTGTTTCCAAATCTTTTTAAATTTGTTTAATAATAATAAATGGGAAAAAATATAAGGCTTAGGTTTCTATTTTTCCATCACATCAATTTCATCTATTTTGTAACCCATAAAAGTGTTGCGATTGTATTGTATTTATCGTATATATCATAATACCATATTTACATACTTTATAAATTGTATGCATATCTGTATTGAATGAAAATCCCTGAAAAATGAAAGTCAATACTAGTTATAATAGCCAAACCACACCATTCTCTCTTCGTCAGTCGAGATCATTTTTAGTAAAGCTGAAGTGCTTCTTCATTTTTCACACAAAATTGATTATGTACAGAACAGTGCATGCATTGTATATTCATTTAAAATCCACAAAAAACACTACTTGTAATATGATCAACATTTCAGCATGTGTGTATTATTGTGGAAAACCCACAGCGGAAAGTATATACCACGGATCTCAATGTTCTTCTGACTTTTCCACTTCCACAGGATTGTTTTTCGTAGATGCACACGTTCCCACAGACATAAAGTCAATCACGCTTTGCTTTTCCTTTCATTGTCCTCCTTAACCAACATCCAATCCCTTTTTACACACAAATATTGGTTTCTATATATTTTGATGTAGCTAAAAGAGCTCAACCAATCTTTTTCATTTCCCTGTTGTCAGCTTATAGTGTTCGTATTAAGTTCATATTTGTATGTACAGGAAAAGGGTTTTTGTGTGAAAGTGAGGTATAATATGGAAATGGCATGCCATGATATGAAATTGATATTTTACAAAGAAAATGGCCTTTTTGGAAGGGCCGTGTAGTCGACGCCTGCTGGAAATGGCGTCATCAGCAAACAAAATGCTTTTCAAGAGAATTTCTAGTAGTGCCTCCACTTCACTCTGGCCCGTATCTTTATAATAGAGATTAAAGCATATAAGATCCATATTACTGGTCCAATATACAATCATATTTAACACTATATATGCAGCTTTTCACCAATTTCGTGGTTGGTTAAAGTGATGATATTAGTTTCTAATATCCGCTACATAATAATATACATGGATATATATTTTTCATGCATCCTCTCAAACGTGTTTCACAACAGTACATGTACATTTATCAAAACACACCCGATTGTCGTCGTCTTCTTGTGTTGATGTAATACATTTTCATGGAAATGTTGTACTTTTTTTGTAACGTTTCGTCATTTCTTGACTTTATGTGCTATCGGAATGTTGTGCACCATTACTTTTAACATTTGTCTATAAAGATTGCATGTGTGTTTGTGCACATGCTATTAGTATACCTATGAGTGCTATAAAAAATGTGTATATACTTTGAGCACATTGTATTTGTGAAAAGTTACAATAGTCGATTGTGAGTATATGATTTCTTATACTTTTTGTGGAACATAGGTATATAATGTTACTTTTTGTCTGTCTGTCACAATCATAATGCATCATAGACGAGCCCGCAAAGTAAAGCCCTTTTATTCTTCCTTCCTCCACAGTTGCGATTCCTTCCTGTTCATCATCCTCTTCTGCTGCTGATACTGATGATGACGATGCTCTATATTCATAGGATCATATGTGTGCATGTGTGGCTTAGCAATAATACTCATGTCCCATGATATCTCATGTTTTTTGTGCATTTATAGGATTGAAATGGTCCTAGTAAGGCAGAGAGATAGTGGCAGTATAGTATATTATAAGTATCAAAATAGTAGAGTATCAGAAGAAAAGTGAGTACCTGAAGTAAATGTCACGGATTCCGGATAATTCTTTGTTTTATGAGTGGCTCCAGTCCGTCGTCTTTACTTTTCCAGGGGGAGCGAGAAGTAGAAGAAGAGGAGCATCTGCTTTTAGGATTTTTGTGGCAGCAGTGAATCAAGCTCTCTTTTTACTCCTCTTCTTCAAACCCAACTCTCTCTCTCTCTCGCTTTTTCAAAAAAGGGAAAGGTAGAGCGACTATGTGTTTGTTAGTGGAAGTATATTTGTAAGTAAGCATTAGAATCCCCTCGTAAAGCCAGAAAGAAACTAAATAAAAATAAAATTGGTTACACAAGGGTGGTTGGTGATGTTTTCTGGTTGGCTGTTGTTTCTATCTCCTGTACTATTCATGCCATGCCACTAAACTTATTCTTTAAGATTCCCATTTTTCCTCTCTAGTGTTTCCTTTGTCGGTTTTTCATCTCCCTTTACATGAAAAGAAAACCCCATTTGTAATCGAAGAAAAAAAACTTTCTTGTACCTTGGTGGTTGGTGTTTTTAGTACCACCACCACCACCATATGCACTACCAAAACGGAATGTTTCTCCTGCACTGCATTCCGGTCGGTATAAAATGTACATTTAAACGAGGAGGGTGGAAACGAAGAGAAGATTACTTTTAAAAATTGTATTTTTAAAGAAGGAGGCAACGAAATAGCCTATCGCACATACACTATGTGTTTTTACTAATAGTATATTGGTATAATAATAGTTGCAGTCGAAGCAATGCTAAAGGCAATAGTAATAGTGATCTCACATTCCGCATATATGGCCAGTCATTTTGTTCGAGTTACGGCAATGGACGTATTACGTATCGTCTTGTTGAACCAAACCAAACTAGGTACTCGGGAAACATTTTCCTGTTATTTCAACGAAGTAGTGTGTAGTATTTTTTGTTACGACTGGAATGACGACAACTCACCTTTTTTCATCCATCTATAATGCATTTATGCTGGCAATACAGTATATGAGGTGAAACCTTGTAAAAAGCGCTCTGTGTTTTTACGCACCAGTCCATGACAGCTAGGGACGACGACGATGGGAGACTTGAATGTTATGGTTGTATGTGTAGTATAATGAACGTCATAAAACGGATATTTCTCGAGCATCACGGTGAAATTACTACAGAGTCCTATTGGGAGAGAGCAATGGAAAAACATGGCTGGTTGTGATCTTCTTTCGAAAACCAGTCTTTTCTTCAACGACCTTTCTCTTTCTTTCCAATATGCTGCCAATGACGAAGACAAAGTTTTGTTAGTGGGCACTTCTACACAACTCTGTTGTAATAGTAATGTTGTTAACACCGAGTCTTACCTATGTAATATTTAAAACCGAGCTTGCAATACATTTACATTCATGAATACACATTCGTCCATAAACTAAGCTGTATCTCTCTGTTATGAATATTTTCCTAAGGTCTAGAGTAGATCACTTCGCTTTAGTGCATACAAACACGATATGTGGAATGGAGCATGTAGATCATCAAACTACGTGCTTACATTGTTATTGGTAGAGTGCGGTGGTGGAACTATAGTAAGCAGTGATGTCAGCCCTTCCTTGCCTAAGATCTTATTATTATTTTTTGCTGCTGTTGGTCTATGGTTGGGTGATGGTGAGTGTTGGCAGTGGTGGTGATGATGCTGGCATATTCCTCCACGGATAGATAAGAAACTATCCGTTTTCTTTGATATACTTGTAAAAACAGTGAGAGAGATAGAGAGAGAGTACTTTCCACTACTTTAGTTAAAACACGTTAGGAGCCAGTTGGATGTGGATTAATGCGTTTTGAATTGCTCCCTTGAGAGCCCAGAATCATTTTAATATGCTAAGCTGTTACTACTTTTAAGAAATTTGAAAAATACATTTCTCCATGTTCATCTTTCCCAGTGAGTAAACTATATGCAGTTTGAAACAATTGAACAGGGGAGTTGGTTGGTACAGTTTAAATCTTATCATGAAACTTGCTTTACATGGTTCTATTGGGGATATTCAATATGCAGAAATGCATGTAGTATAGCAGTTTATACGTTATGTACCAAGATTCTTTCCTGGATGTATATCTTCTTATTGAACATCCTTTACATGGATCACAGGATTTCGGTCCTTTAATTTATTGTTTGTTCTACAGGGAAAAGTTTTGACTCTGCTTATGTGTGTGGCGTGTCTGTAGAATTGAATCCTTAAAGGATTTGAGTCTTTAATAAAATGTAGAGGATTTTACATCATTGCTAATGGAAAAGTGTCAGTAAGTAAATTCATTTCAATCTGCCTCATTTTCCCTCAGTTGGTCCCCATTCTACATACGTGTATTACATTAAACTTTTTTATCCATAATACTAATAACATGCCATTTACTACGTCTCCATCATGTTCTTATAAACACATCCGAAATAATTTCCAGATGAGCACAAAAAGAGAAGACAAGCGATGAATTGAGTGAGGAAAGGTTTAAGAATAACAACTAGAGAAAAAAACTACTTAAGACAAAAAAGTAAAAGCATATTATCTCTTTTTAGACTCATGTGTCATTCGTTTCTTTCTGTTGTTTGTCCTGATTATATGCTATGCTGCTGCTGTGCTGACTACGGAGTGTTTCCATTTCCAACAAACTAGGCAGTCAGCAAAAAAACTATGTTTTTTCTTGTTTCTTATTGATTTCTGCCACTGCTGCTGTTATTTCCAGCAGGCAAAAAAAACGATAAGATATGTGTATGCACATACAAGACGAGTGTTTTATGGTATACATACTTTTGTACCACTCACAAAAGAACACAACTGTGTTTTGTTTTTGTTTGAGAGTCTGATTAATTTCCGCTTGATCTGAAGAGAGTGGTGCTACTGCTGGTAGAAAAGAATAGAGAGAAAAAAAGTTAGAAGAAAAGTACTGAAAACAGTGAGATGCCTCTCTTTTTCTTGTTGGATACGCGTAGTATAAATGGTTAACCTGCTGTGCTCGTAATAAATATACAAATACATAGAATCGCTTAATTTTTTGCTGCACTACTGAAGACTCCGGTGAAATGCCATGCAAAAATGAAAATGGAAACAGCAGTAAAATGTTGGCTTATAGTAGTGTGCGCTATATACTATATTATTAGTGGCCGTTACTGATTTGTTTTTTGTGCGACGGATATTATGTGCCTATATTACTTTTGTCTGTATCGTCATCATCATCATAAGGATTTTAGCAAAAGGCGACAACAGTCTACTTTTTACTGTGGACGAGGCGCATAACAGCAGTCAGCGGCGAGAGGAAGTAGGTTCTCTTTTCTGTATTTTGCACCAAGGACAAAGAATGTAGGAACATTTTGTTGTATGCATAATAATATAATAGCTTAATGGGCAGTTGAAAAGAGAAAATGCAAAGTGGTCAGGAAAAACATAACATGGAACATTGCATGTATACGTTCGTGACTCGTGACTAAACTCATGCAGCAAAAAAGAAAATAAACATTTTTTTTCTTTATATTTTAAGTATAGCTAGTAAAAAAGAAAACGAGCAAATTCCCATGCACATTATTAAGCTTAAAGGAAAATGGCAGTCAAGTTTTGAGGGAACCACTGACATCATGTAATATTATTATTACTAACGTTCATATATGTAGTTACTGTGTATGGAATATGGATGGACCACCATTTGCCATAATAAAGTGATATGCATATCGTATGGTGTGATATGCTATAGCATTTCAAGAAAATGGAGTAATTCAGAAAGAAGAGAAAGTTTTTTATGTGTTGTGTATTTGAGTTTCTGTTGCCAGAAAGAAGATGAAGTAACCTTATGTAAGTCTTGTCCTTTTTTGCTTTAAATGTTTCTGAAAAAGGAATAAAGGTACATAATATGCGTATTAAAATGGGATGAATATGCCACCAATTTTAAAACACTGCTGTGTTTGTGAATACAGTTATGCACCTTGTAATTCTTAGAGTACTTTTGGGAGAGAGTAAAAGTATCTTGACTTTAAAAAAAACAATCCTCCATGATGCCACCATCTAGCAGTACTGTTGTAATATAGGCATGCCTATGTAATAACAGTCACGAGAAAAAATTGCAAAGAATAGACACATAGAATCAGCTTCATCTACATACTAGTATTTTGGATGTAAGCTTTTAGGCCAAATTAACTTGCATACGAACAAGAAGACTTTCAAAAAAATGACTAGTTTTTTGGATTGTCTCCGAAGAAGTAGTGCTAGTGCTGCGTACCAAGTACCAACCTCATCCTTCCCCCTGGAATCATGATTACTGTGTCATAACATAGCGTGTTGTGCATGAATGTTCAAGCATAACGTTATATGTATGTTATACTGACCGTGCGAGTGTGCTCTTTTTATAAAGAAAAAAATACAGGTTTGTCTTTCTTTCACTTTTGAGTATGTATAAGCCCAATGTATGTAAAACAGTCCAAAGTAACTCAGCGGATGACCTGCCTTTTAAGCAAAAGAGCAATTCAAAGCAGGTTAAGAACTTTTGGCATGCTTCGTCTTCTCTTTCGTAGACGACTATATGGCATGAGGAGACCATTTCGGGAATAGAGTTTTTTTCCTCTTAGTCTTATGATGAGGCAACGCAAAAAAGCAGCAGGTAGCGGAGCAGCAGAGCAAAGGATTCGTTCAGGGAGACTTAAAAGGTATTAAGGTATGTGTTCTTCTACTAGAAAGCCTGCTGGCTGGCAAGGAATCTTCAAACTCATAATCGTACAAACATTTCCCGTGGATGAAGTAAGGTGGTACGAAAAATTCTCGTGACTACTACAGGTTTTCTCAGAAAAAGATCTCATGTTATTCCATAAAGAGCGGTGAGTATATCGCACAAGCTGTAATGGTAATTATGAAAGTCCACAATATACATATAGTTTGATGGGCCGATCCATCCCGTGTGATTACAGGTAATGATCATTTTATTCCAGACTGCTTTTTTTCTACTTGTTAGCGTAAAAACTGTAACCACATACCGTGTAGTTTTTTACTGTATGTATATGAAATATACTTATAAAAATACGGACAATGTATTAAATAAGTGGAGTACTGAGAAAAAAAGAGAAACAAAGTTGATGAGCATAATTTTTAGGCAACTTTCCTTCCATTCTCTTCTTCCCAGCATCCTCGCTAGTTTTTGGGTATAGTAGTATTCAAAAGTTTTCGTAACTTTTTCTTCAGGATACATACCTATAATATATGTCTATACACATATTATCATGCCAGTAGTAATAGTTTAGAAATGTTGTTGTTGTATCTCTCTATAAGCACTTCTTGTTCGCTTTGTATAATGGAAGTTAAGTACTATTGGGTATAAATTTGTTGGGTATGATGATCACGATGATGGTGATATTGCATGGCATAGCTTTCGGCTCGTCTGTTCTGGTTTGGTATGGCTGCCCAGGTATTTTTGAAACAGAAAGTCTTTTTTCATTAAGCTGAAAGCGATACCATGAGCACTTTGTTGTGTTGTATGTTTTTTGTTGATCTATTTTTCCGCTACTATTTGGTATGGCGTCGTTTGTGTGAGAAAGCAGAAAAAGCCACATGTCTGAAGCAATGCTTGGTTGAATATTTATATGTATATATACAACGTATAACAACCCAAAACCTTTTTTCGTTACACTCTGTTGCTTTTTCCAACTTTTTAGGCGAAAAAAAGTTAAGTAAAAAGGGATGAGGGAACATCCAATCAACAAAATGCAACAAAACAGCAATTAGTCATTCTTGAAAAAAGAACAAGAAGGATGAAAAATAAGATCGAAAAAATACCATCGCAAAAAACAACAACTACAGGAATGAAAAGCATTTCCCTTGAAAGTTTGTTGTACATATTTTAAACGAAAGTATGCATATGGCGAAAAAAAAACTTGTTTAGGTTGAGAAAAAAGAGAGACAGCAGCAGCCCATTTAATACCCCAAGCAATAACTTGCCGTGTACATTTTTATGGTTTTCGGTGTACATTGTAATATTTTATTTCCTATCCAATCTACAAGTATACATATATATATGAGAAGATGTGATAAAGCTTCCTGTATGATTTTTTCCTTTCTCCAATCCAACTTTTTTCGCCATCATTATTATCCTTGAGAAATGGCTGCCGAAAAAGCTAGAGCCGACGTGTTCGCTTTTATACAAAGAATATGTCGTGTGAAGTTCTGTAATATGTGAGCATTCACGTAACTATGTTTGGACATTCATCTTGAAGACTGTACAGGTGGGTGAGGCTGGCTCTCGGAGGGGCTTAGTTACATTTGAAAACCCACCTGAGACAAAAATCTAATGAAATGAGAGGAAGTATCAAATAAATTTACTAAGCGTCAGGAAAATACCATAATAGTGAAAGTAATAATAATCATGAGTTAGTCAACGTGCTCATGAATGCTGGTATTATTATGGCATCAAAAAAATGGGTATGCTTGGAAAGGAACCTGTTGACGATGATAACTGAGTAATGAACTTCTACTCATATTTCTCAACAATTTATTTTATCAACGAGGTCGACCATTAAAGAAAGCTATCCTTTAGCGCATTTGATTGCTTAAAATTCTTGGTATTTTACTACTTTGTTTTATAATAATGACTAAAACCACTATCAATTTTTAAACGTAAACTATGTAGGCGTGTGATTGGAAATTGTTACAAGGCAATTCATGTCGTCATATAACACATTACGTAAGCAATAACAAACGACGCACGTTCGAAAACATTCAGATGTTCATATATTATGCGCCTTGTTAAGTGGATGAAGATGTCTCTTTTTGTTTTCCAACTCGTCAAGGAAAACTTTTGGGAAGTTTCAATGTTTACTCTTGTTTTGTGTTATCATCATCATCATTATTATTTTCCAACTATCTGGAAAGTTTATGGAAGCCACCACTATACATTGTATCAAGTTTGTAAGAGTGTAAAATGTAATTGGAAAACGTTGCACTAGATAAATATTTTTCTCGGGTTTTAATAAGGCATACAGTTATCAAGGTGTTTTCGTAGCATTATTATCGTCATTATTATTGTGCAGTGTTATGTTATAATAGGATCGTCAACGTTTGCACTACTTAAAAAAGGTGTTACAGGTAGAGAGTTACGTTTCCAGGTTGTGTTGTACATCACAATGCAGTAGTCGTATATTATTTGGCTTTGGAATAATAAATATGAACGTAGCCGCGTTTGAGCTAGCTCCCACGGGAAATGTATTTTGGTGTCCATTCTCACTTGCTTCAAGCTTTCCTTTCACTCATACTTTTCCCTCAGCATAATATAAAAGTAAGCAGACGACTATACACATAACATGTATTTTGTATTCTCAAAAGTCATATCCGTTTAATAATGGTGAGTACACAGCAGTAACTAACATCATCATGGCAGATACGCAAACATTCAGAACGACGTCGGTGCATAAACGACTACCATTCCGATACCACCAACTACAAACTTTTACATTACGTGTACTCGGCAATTCCGCATCTGATTCGCTCATAGAGAAGATGAGCAGAGAAATGAAATTCACTGAAGACTCTCGCTGAGAGGAAAAAAAATCTTTATGGTATATCTTTCTACGAGAAGAGAAGTGCCATGTCAGCTTTATAGTGTTGGTGGTAGTTTGTGGCAAGTAAAAGAATATTCTCGGATGAGAATGATTATTTACTCATACAGTTATCGGTTCCTTCCTTTTCTATCTCTCCCGAATATAGAGTATAAATGGAATCTATATTTTTACAGACTGCCCCATATATAAGCATGCTTACAACACCAACACCACTCTCTGGCTCTGTGGTGTAAAAGATTCAGAATCAATATAGACTTTGAGCACACAGACTATCCTGGTCTGCCTACTGGGGAGAAAAGCATGTACCTGTTACAACAACACATATTACTTTAGGGATAAATATGTGGCGAAGCTAAAGCCCATTCAACTTAACAGATAGTCGACATTTCCATTTTCGTATAAATTTAATGGCCTTCTTGGACTAAGTGAAGGGAGAGATATTTCAAGTGTCGGAAGGTTTTTGCGGTTCTTGTTTGGCGGATAAGAAGAAGATGGAGAGGACCCTCATCTTCTAGTTATTTCGCGGGGGGTATACCAGAATGAAGGGCTTCCACATGCATCAGTACTAGTGTAGCCACTACTACCACTGTTAATAAGTGCATATATGTGTGAATATATTTCTATGAATGTGTGGTGTGTGGTATACTAGGCCCTACCAAAAAGTGGTTTCAACCTGTGGAAGCTTCAATTTATTATTCATAGACTGTTTGGGATCATTTTGGCTTTGACTCCTTGCCATATCTTTTACTTCCTTGGGAATACATTTTTTCTTCGCCGCTCTTATTCTGTTGGACTGGGTACATATCTTATAAAATACCCTACAATTTTTTTATACTTACTTTAAGTGAAGTTGACTATACATAATAATATGGCCTTCTCATTCTCATAATGTTTGTTGCCCACTTCAAATGGCATATTTATTTCATCTTTTCAAGAATTACATATTCTTGACTTGTACCAAAGAGTGGAGTACACTACAATATTTTTTCGGTTTGCTGAGTTTTTACTCTTCCAAAGGATCCCCCTCCAAAAAAACTTGTACTTTATACTCTTACCTGGCATACTACTCCTCTGAGGTCACGTAACTATATAACTCGTTGTCATACATCAGTGCAAGTGTATATATACCTGTCTTGTTCACATCTTGAAAAAAGTTACATGCACTTTATATGGTCGTCGTACAAAATGAAAGTATTTACTCTTTTTCGAAAACTATTATTATTATTTCTTTCCAGTAGATGGTACATACTACAAACCTTCTAAGTTTACCTGATGATTTTTAAAGATCATAAAAAGGAACAATGGTCTGGTCTGTCAGGGATTGCTTCAAAAGTTACTTTCATTTGTAATAGAACGTACACACAGTACCTATTAGTAGTTCAACTTGGGTAGAAAAGGACACAAACATTTTTCTTCATACCAAAGTTATCGTTCATGATGACGATCATCATCCCGACCATCCTGTCCAAAACTCTTTTTTCTTCCTTTTCTGACTTCCCGTGGGAAAAGTTATCTCTACTGAATGTAGTAGTAGAAGTAACAGTATCTCTCTCTACCTCCAGCATTATCACTAGCATTGCAATGCAATAGAACTGAGGCTTGTAATGAGATACAATGAATACGAATTGGTTCAAAGAAGTAAAAAGACTTCTTGTATGACTTTCTACATATCTATCTCTGAGAAGTAGTCTAAAACAGAGAGATAGAAAAAGAGCATAAAAACTTTTCATTTTTTCCACTTGAATCTAATGGGATTCTCGTTGGTGGTGTAAAAAGAATCCGTTTCAAGTATAACTGGTTCCATTTACTTTTTATATGACTTGCTTTTCCCTTGCATTACCCTCATTCAACTCGCTCTCTGAGGGATCATCATATAATATATGGTAGGCAGGTATATGAAGCAGAATGTATGGTAATGGGGAAACAAGGGAAAGTCATCCTGTGTTAAGTTTGCGTTAGTCTTCTTCCTGTCTAGTTGAACTTTTATATCTCTTCTCGTTTTAAAGGAGACACTTAGTGATTGTTTACGTTGACTTATTCTCCAGTTGCAAATTGGATTGCGTGGTTCTAACCACTGACAAACCATTCGTTCACGTCATTATCATTCATGTCTGCAAGAAAGTGTTATTCTGGGCATTTAGTACTCATTTATTTGGGAGAATTATTTGATGACTGAAAAATTGATGAAAAAGGGGTAGTTAGAAAAAGAGGAGAAAGGAAATGGAGAAAATCATATCTATATAGCTTGTTCAACAAGTTCATTATTACACCTGGTCGCCCTAAATTTTTGATTATGGTCGTGTTTTTATGTACCCCCTGAAGAGTGATAATAATCGTAAAAATAATCATAATGTTTGTTATCTAATGTTGTGTATTCATAAGGGAATGAAAGTTACTGAAGAGCCCTTTTTAAACATTTATGTGAATAGGAAGAAGTATCAAGATGGTGACGGTTGATGGTATGCTTCTACGTTGTTACATTTGGTGAATTCTCAGCATTTCGACCACTACTACTGAAAAATGCGTCAAGGCTGTTTGTTGGAGCAACAACGCAAAACATTCAATCCCGATCATCATCCTATCGCATCAGTGGAAGATTTGGTGACTTTAGTGAAATTAATTGTGGGAGTTTATACAGTGCGAGAATCATCCAGTGAAAGGCGAGTCACAGGTTGAGAAATACCGAGAGAGAAAAAAGTAATCTGTTAAGGACGTGGTGAGTCGTCGTCGCCATGAGTAGTTTGTTGGACCATTTGGACAGCAATCAAAGTGAGAATGACGACATTCATCTGCTGTTCCCCAAGTGTAAGCCCCGTGCCTCTTCTGTTGGAACGGAGTCACAGTCCTCCGAGTCCCAGTCAAATTCCCAACAGTACCTAGCTGACAATTTTAGAGATCAAAATTTAAATCACCCTTCTTCAGCGTCATTAGGTGGAGGAGGAGGATCAACCTCATCCAGGCAATCATCCCGACGGCACTCTTCTTCCGGCTTTACACATCATCAGCAACAACAACAACACCATCATCATCACCACCCACAACAACAGCAACAACTTCCAGATAATCTCCTGAAACACTCCAAACATTCATCATATCCTCCACTATTAACCGCGACAAGTCCCACAATCACCCATAACAGTACTGGAAATAACTCATATATCGGTCACGAAACGTTGTCCACATATGACAATAACAATTTGACACACGAAGTTGTTGGAATAAGTAATACTATATCAGAAAACCGTACATCATCCTCCCATCATCATCATCAGCACCACCATTCCTCATCTCGGCATCACCAGCAGCACCATCACAATAATCACCTCCAGCAGCAGAGTGACAGCAGCGATAATTTCCCATTAACTCCGTCATTCTCATCCTCATCAAACTTTACAGGAAACGGAAGTGGTGTTGGCGGTATTACTTTAAGCAGTAACAAAACTAAAGGTGACGGTCATAACCATCATCACAGCAGCAATATTTATCACAATTCTTCAGGTGGTAACAGTATTAAATCTCAGCACCATCATCATTCACGATCAAAAAATTCAATTAGTAGCAGAAATTCCCGGCACGAAGCAGCTCTTGCGTCGTCTTCAGGCATTGCTGCATCTGGTTCAAACAGTTGTCAGAATCAAAGCAGTCGACATCATAGTCGCTCCTCCCATCATCATCACAGTACTTCGGAACGTTCTCATCATCGGTCGAAAAGAGTACCGCATATGACGGAAAGTTCCTCCTGTGAACCAATTTCTCCAGCAGTAGCAAGTAAAACGCTAACCTCCTCGTCAAGATATAATAAATCGCAAAAGTCTCTAGCAGACGGAAATTGTGGTGGAGGTAGTGGTGGCCCGACAAAATCTTACTCTACGTTGTCATTAGGCTCCGGAATGGAATGCGAGCCATTAGATGACCACCACTACGATGATGGTTTTTGCACGACTCGAAGCAGTCGTAATTTAACAACTTCAAATGGTGCTTCTTCATATAACAGCGAACACACATCCTCAGTGAGGACATCCAGCAATATACCAGGTAATGGGAGCTGTTTACGAGATTCTCGCATAGAAATTGCAGGTGGTAGGGAAATTTACTCACAAAATAGAATCCGAGCTGGCCGTCGACTACGAGGCTCCTCCTCAACATCATCTTCCACGGAGATGATGGCGGATTCCTCCATGTCCATAACTGCTTCTTCTAGCAGTTCAGCTGGGACAAAGAGCAGACGAAAATCTCCCAACATTCAACTGCAATTGCAGCAGCAACAACAACAGCATCATGCACAACTCGTGTGCACAAATGGAGACGATGATGGTGGAAACGGTGAGCTTTCCGTGTGGGAACCGAAGCATTCGAAAAGCTACCAAGACAATGCAGTTGTACCTACACGGTCCCATCATTCGAGCAGCCATCGGCACCATGGGAGTCAGCATCATCATCATCACCACCATCATCAACAGCATCATCATCACCAGAGCCATGCCAGAAGCAGACTTGTCTGTGGATATCCTCATTGTGATCACACAAAAGTTTTGAGTTCCACAGACATGAGCCCTGCATGTGGTGGCTCGTATAATAAAAGCAGTACCAGTGGTAATGCCTCTTCCAGTGGAGCAACTCAGATGACTGTCAAAGAAACTGTCTTCTCCACTGAGATCACGTCCATAGAAAAACCCATTGAATCTGAAAGCACAAGCAAAGGCATGAGACCCAAACCTAACGCACCACCAGCAGCAGCAGCAATGCAACCGCCTTATATCTATGAAACGACTGTAAATGAGACAGGAGGTGAAATTATATTCGATGATATTGGAAACTGGGGTAGAAATGGTGGAGCTGCTGGGCGAGAAGTAGGCGGTGGTAGCAGTGGTGGGGGTAGCAGCACAGCAAATGAAAGTGGTATGCGCTGTTGCGGTGTAGAGGAAATGAATCACTCAGGGAGCTCGATGAACACTAGTTCTGCACCGACCGTGTTACTTCAAGGATCTCCATCGCCATCAACCCGTGGAGGAAACACAACTCCAAGCGGATATGAAAGTGATGAATACTCTGGTGTAACGCCTGTGTCACTAAATATGATGGGCTGTAATAACAAAGGTTGTTTGCCCAACAATCGACTTATCGGAGCAGTACCGATTGCCGAATATGAAGGATCCCCAAAGAGGTACGGTTTGAGACAGCCAACTCATCCAATGCCAACGCACTTGGATTTGGTGGATGTGGACATACCGATGGACAATGGTGGGCTACGCTCACAGTCCGAAATCAACTGTGGCGGTAGCAGTGTTGGAAGTTCACATCATGTTGTCTCTTTGATGTCGCCTGGTCAGCCAAGCAAACCCGTGGTTCCAACCACTGCCTCATCTTCGTCATCATCATCGCTGGACAACACCAACTCGAACATGAGCTCAAGCTCCAGCAATCGCAATTTGTACAGTAGTAGAATTAGCCCCAGAGTTTTATCTCCCTCGCAAAGCGTTTCCAATTTCCCTTCGCGGGTTCCCGGATTCCCTCAACGTATTACGCCAGTAACAAGTTCGTTAGACTCGTCCTCTCTAGTGGATTCCGGTCTGGAAAAGTCTGAAGCAACAGATATAATAAAAAGTGATAATATGTTGGAAACAGAGGGCGACATGTTGGTGAGCCACCCTTGTCATCCCAGCTCTGTTGATAATGATGAATGCCTCCAACAGCAAGATCAGATGCGAATGCAATATCAACAACAACAACCGCCGTCTCATCACCGTCATCACACTCAACAAATAAGTCATCTCGTACTAGGGAGTCAACAACAAAAACCTCAGGATAGTAATAACGCCCACCACTCCCTTCGCAGCAGCGACATTGATGAACCACCTTCTTCCACGTCATTATGTCAAGGACAATTAGTCAACAGCGACCATTCCAGTGACTTACTTTTGACTGATCAGCTTAATATAAAAGCAGAAAAAAGTACTCCATCCAGCACAACTAATCTCTGTGGAAATCCTTTGGTAGACGAGAGCCAACAGATGCATCATCATCATCACCAGCAACACCACAACATGGTACTGGAGCTAGTAGACTCGGCCTCCCTTTCCGAGGATCTCCATCAGTCACTACAACCACATCATCAGCAGAGCACGATCCACTCTGCATCAACCGGTACTGGAGACGAAAGCACAAGCCAGCATAACGCTAGTCATACAACAATTAATAGTGATAGTATAGTGGACGATCAATGTTTAATTTCTGTACCTTCGTCGTCGACGGATGTACAGCGTGCTAACGAGAATAGCAATAGTGCATCAGCGGATGGACCTAATATACTTGGAATCGGAGCGAGCTCTTCCTCGGACTACTTGTATGAGTTCTCAGAAACGAGGAAAGTGCTTGAGGAATTTTTTGGAAACACTAGTGTTGTTGGTGGTGGTGCCAGTTGTGGGAGTAGTGCAGGTGTACCAAGTGCGGTAATTGCTGGTCTTGATGGTATCAGTATGAACTCAGGCCCACTATTTGATGAGTTGGACTACACACTCAAGAGACAAGCAGGGAATTCTTATGTGGGGCAGAGGTTAGCTGGAGAAAGTTGCACTTTGGTAGAAGAGTCCCCGAAGAAGCCTGCAAGGAGAGGAGTCCTCTTGATTGGTAGTAGCGACGGGGATGGTGGCGATGGAGGGGAGGCTGCGTCCCCAAGACTCATTTCATTCCAAGAAATCACTCTTCCACAAATCCAGCAACAACAGCAGCAAAAGTCAATACAGAATCCACCACGGGACCTGAATGACAATGATATCGATGGGGATACGTCCTCAACCAATACTGAAACGGATAATTTAGGAGATACAGAAGTTGGACTTCAGGTAAAAGTACTAAACGTACACATTGTTGTTACTCTCTAGTAGTAGTAATAATGCTGCATTTGCATTTATTGTTTGTGTTTTTTGTTTTGTGTATAGTTTTATTTTTTGAGTAAGTTTATTGTTATTTTGTGCTCATGTTTAGCAATTTGGTTTTATTTCCAAGTAGTGTTTACTTTTACGAAGTTTATACTGTTACTTTACTTATGTTTTTTTGTGCTAACCATTAAAATTAAGACATTAATATGCAACACTTTTGTTTATTATTGTTGTTTTTTGTTTTATTGCCAGAAGAATGTTTCTTTTGCAGTTGGTTTATGTTGATGAAAAGAATTATTCATACTTTCATTTATGACTTTTGGGAAAATTATATTAAGTTTTAGTGTTTGTACCAGCAGTGCACACGTTACTTTTGTACCTAGACCACCACCGTTACACACCCTGGACGCTCTTTTGTAGAGAACTTGCTATTTTGCTACTTTCTATTATTATTGCTTCCGTATTATTATTATGAGTTCTTCTCCTTTCTCACTAAAGAGAATCAAGAGTAGTGAATAATGGTGTCACACAAGTAGTGAGAATGCGAACGTGTAGATCGTAGAAAAATATTAAGTAGCAGTAGAAAGTTGAGTGAAAGAAGCTATACACATAGCAAAATATATCCCCAATTCATGGAACCCTGTACTTACACATAACCCACACCACCACTACCACCACCCATGTCTCGAGTTCTGGTTTGTTTCTTTACTTTACACTACACAGCAGTAGCAATAGCACAGTACACGGCGGTGGTGGAAGTAGTGTCTAGGAAAAAGTTTGTGAATTCCCTAGAGAGGAAATGGACTTTTTGGGATCCTAGTGCTACTTGTCTCTCTCTTTCTGCCTCTCTTTCCCTTTTTCTACCTTAAGCCAGAGAGAAAGGCGGCAGGAAAGCAATTGACGAAATTTATAGTTGCTTTAATGGTCTGCATACGTAATGAGACAAAACCTACTGAGAGACGAGGAAAGCTTGTGTAGTTTGTTAGTTAGTTCTCGATACTACTTTCACTGCCACCACCACCATACCGCCATGTGCACACTGTACTGTACAAAAACCTCCTCCTCCAACACCATCCCCACCACTGCTTTTCATTATAGTACTTTTTAAAAAGAATGAAAGTAATAATGCTATCTGTATTTACATATAATGTCTGTCTGCATTTAATTCTGAGAAAGGAGCTAGTTAGTGAATGAGCCAAAGCCAACATCGCCTCTACAATAACCACCACTACATCCACCTCATCAAATCGTTTTCTTTACTTTTGTTGTATAGTTCTGTATATATTGTATATTGAGTCTTTTGTTTGCTCTATTACCATTTTCTGGTAAGTCTATTTGTGTAATTGGAAGCCAATCCCGCAGAGAAAAACTGCTTGCTTACATGTTTGCCCACCTATGTTACTTATATAGTTATATATGTATGTATTGTTACCAGTAGTGGTGGAGGTGGTGATGGTTATGTGTGTTTGAGCATGGGCTTTTGGCCTCTTTTTTTTACTCCCCAGCCATTTCATGTATGCGATTGGTTGCCAATATGTAAACGATAGGAGTAATATTATATTGTTATCATCATGCCTATTCTAATCAAGTATGCACGATTGGAGTCAAAGCATTAAACTACCTTTTTCTAGTTTCATGTCCAGTTTTACCCGTTAACAAACACAGGTTGCATATATGCTTGTCCCTTCTTCAACCGTTTCTCAATGGATTTCCTAATAATTATGTTATGCCAGTGTAGAGAGAGAGAGAGGGAAAAGATGGCTTATTTACATACACGATGATGTCGGGCGACGACGAGGAAAGGGAGAGGCTCTTTTGCTAACTATGAAAAAAATGCCAGTTTAAAAAATCCCTTGAGCACAAACGCGTACATATGCAAACAAGATAGAAACTTAATGACAATGCTATTATTATAATATTATATACTACTGCCTTTAAAAACTGCACAGCATTAAGTTAACTTCTCTCAATAAAATCAGTATAGAGTAGTGAGTTGAGTAGTCTGCTTTGTGGAGAGAAAAGGGTAAGAGTAAGAGAGGAAGGATAGTAATTTTGAGAGATCTGTGAACATTTTTTTTCATGGATTTATTCTGTGTGGCCAGCAGCACAGAAACAAAAGGAGAGGAAGATTGTTATTCAGGAAATTAAAGCTGATTGCGATGCACGGCAAATGGTTGTGATGCCGCTTGGGTATGGTATGATGTAATTAACCACGTTTGTAAAATGATGAGAAATTCTGTGTGTGAGTTGAGCAAGTACGTTCTGCCTCTCTCTCTCTCTTATTTTTAAATTCTCATCTCATCGACTACCTCTCCTCACCACTTCCAGTTGTTCCAACAACTTTTGCACACTCACATACATAATTATATGCACACATATATCTATGCACACAAATTTCGCTTTCCATAGTTGTAATTATGAAGGTTTTGTTCTATTATTTAATCTACAAGCTTTTCCATCTGTTTCATGCTTGATTATATATCCTAAATGGACATTCACATTTGTTTTTATAGCCATTTTATTTCCGGAGCAAATCCTGTTCTGCTTCTGCATGCATCCATATGGTTTTCCTTTTTTGGTATTGCTGGCTGGCTTGCTTGCTGAGACTGTTGCGTGCTATGTGATTGGCAAATAAAACACATTTGCAGAATTTCATTGAGAAGAGTTCATTGAAATGTATTTTTTGTTTCCTTTTTATGTTCATTCAATTTAAAGTCCATTTCTCTCACACAAATACACGCACATTGAGAAGAGAGCAAACAGAGTGAACAGCTAAAACTAATTTTATGTGCTTGCCCATTAAAGCTCATTACAGTTTTTTGCACGAAGTCTGCATTTGGCTTGGCAGAATGATGCTTGTAAGGTTTTATCATCACTCTATGTAATTAATCATTAATGAAATTTTCTCTTTAATTGCCATAGGTGGGTCTAAGTCGCAATTTCACTTTATCTCCGGAAACAACAGACTGTGACTCAAATGAGCTGGAGAGTGAGATCTCACTTGATTATGAAGCTTCTTTACACTCATCAAGTCGAGTGGGCGTTTGTATGCCCACAGTGGAGGATGGCTTGTCTTCCGGAAACGTATCCGACACAGAGGAGACTGTCCCTTCCTCTGATCAGTTAAGTAATGACCTTAAAAGAGCAGCGCAACAGCAAGATCTGTGTAGTAGTACTCTAGGCCCTTGTAGTAACAATAGCTCCAATGTCGGCCGACAGCAAATAGCCTCTACTTCCATTGGAGTTCATTCTTCGAGGCGGGAGCACCCACAGCTAAATGTTTCAGCTCATCATCAACATCATCATCATCATCACCATTTAATTGAAGATGGACTTGGGTGTAATGGCACTCAACAACAAGGGGCTGCAGCCGGAGTGTCATTGTCTTCAACGTCCACAAGTAACCCTGCATCTGCAGCTCAACAAATTCCGTTGCAAACATCATCATTATCACCAGCATCTCAGCAGCATCAGCATCCAGTGTCTCCCTCCTCTTCTTCCTCCATTTCAACTACAAAAATCCCGTCCGATCCGAATCCTACTTTATTGCTTATGAAGAAACAGATTTCTGAGATTGAAAAAGAAATAAAAATGCGAGCTTCACAACAAAATCAGAAAATGCAGCTACAGCATCATTCTGTGGACGCAGCGAACAACTCTCATAATATTCCGATAATGACCGGAACTGATGAGACTAGCAGTAACAGTAGCACAACCAACATAGCGTCTTTAAACAATGGTAACAGCTGTGCCACTACTAATGGTAATGGACTCTCTTCTCAGCTGAACGTATCCTCCTGTCCTGACGTAAGTACGCTAAGTAACAATAGTGGTACCAATGGGAGCGGTGCTGACAGTCAGCAAGGATCCAGTTACACGCAACAACAGCTTTCATCCTCCTCATCCACCGGTAACAATGTTAATGGTCCACCTCATCGTAGCACTGGAGACTCATCCTTACCTCTTGTCTCCAGCAATGGTTTACAACACACGTCATCCTCCTCGGAGAAGACACAAGAAACGACCAATTTCGATTCAATCGATATTGAGCTCGAAGCGTTGGATCCTATGAGTAAGTCGTAAATGCGTTTAATATATATTTTTATACTATTATTATTATTGCCAATTTCAGTTACAATTACAACACACAATATGCCTTCCAGCACACCATTTCCACACTTTCCCCATACATTTCTCATTAGTTCACTTCCCATGTCGCTTGTCGGCCGGAAGTTCCGGAAATAGAGTTACATCCGACAAAAGTTATTTGGCAGGTATATGCAATCAACTCACGTTCCACACTCGTGATCACCCCCATAGGCTTTTCCCCTTCAACTACATAAAATCTTGTTCATTGATATGCACATTCGTACTCAGAAAGAAAAAAAAGGATAAAATGATGTGATTTTCCAAATTTTCTATTCCAAAAGGGCCAACTCCCCCTCCGTCACCAGCGCCAAGTTCTCTTTGCCAACCACAAGGGACGGGCACTGCTTCAGGGTGTGCTTCCAGCAACAACCGATCGTCAAAGCTAGCGTCAGCAGCCCCAATAAACATCCCTACTGTTTCAGGACCGCCTGGAAGTAGCAACAATAGAATACCTTCTACCGCGAACACGGAATCCAATATATCTGTAATATCACCCGACTCGTCCTCCTCGTCGTCCTCAGTTGCCGCTGCGATACAAGACATAAAGGAAGCTATTCAAAGAACAAAAACACTCCCAAGGCAGCAGCCGTCTCATGTAGAAACGTCAAGACCAAGTCCTCTCGCGTCAACTCAGTCACATGCTGATGCTCATAACTCTGACACATCTCCCGTTTGGGTTCCGCGGTATGTAGACAACAATTTTTTTTTCCTTAAAATAAATAAGAAAGCAAAAAGAGAAAAAAAAACTTGTTATGAAAAACAGTATTTCCATAATACATCCTACCTACGCACACAACCAATCTATTCTATACGCTCCATTAAATTTCTTAGACGTCTACTCTTCTATTTTTCCCTGACATTTTCCTTCTTATTCATAAAAGGACATTCACACAATACGACAACGACGACGGTTCTTCTACACATAGCATTCTTTGAACGCATTCACTACGACAGGTAAAAAAATGTCAGGTTTGATTACCTAGCCTGTTTTTATTTTCGCCTTGTTTATCATGAAAGTTCACTTTCTCCTGTCTTACGCAGCAGTCAGCTCATTTTATCCCTTTTCGTTACATAAATATAACATCATTCAATCTAGCCTACCTGCAAAGCTGCAAAGATGAATTTACTGGTGTACGAGAAAGAAAATGTTTAGGGATATCAACCTTTATTGTTATCAAAGTGCTGATGTACTTGCCTGGGCATGAATTCTTTATAATCTTCCCGTCACTCTCTTTCTGGTGGATCAGAGCTGAAGATGAAGACGAAGAAGCTCTACAGGTAGCCCAAGGCGGCTTCTTATTTTCTCAATGCACAAAAAAAACGAACGGAACCAGTCGTCGTTGCTCTAATGTATTGTAGTCGTTGGAAAAGGATGTGCATAAATCCTTTTTGCCTACTACCAGGATTTTTCTTTTCTTTTTCTCTCTTTTATTTAGCTCTTTTCCTTGTCTCCACAAAATATGTGGCTTGAAACGATATACAATCCTGCTTTTTTACTAAGAAAATATCCATGATTAGCAACACGCGTGTGTATATAAAAAATACAAAAGTAGGGTAAACTTTCTTTATAAATATGTAAGGAATATATTGAGTTGTTGTGGATGTAGAGTGGAAGTAACTACCACCATCATGTTGAAAATGTGTTACAAAATCTTTTATCCTATAAGAGAAAAAGATCCTGAAGGAAGAAAAAAATGGAATAAGAAAAAAGAATGAGTTGTTTTGCTTAATATGTCGACAGGCAAGGGACGAGTAGCTACCACCATCATCGATCTGGTGGAGGAGTGAAGGACCCACTGCTGAGGAAGCAACGATACGACGAAACACCGGATGACGGTAAGCTCGACTGAAAAAGAAAGGCATTTTTATCTAAAAGCAAGTTATTTCTTCTGTAATAAGTATACTACACACAGCAATGGCTATAGGCAAATTGCAAAATACTCCTATAAATCGTAAGAAGAGCAATGGATGTATCCAAATACTTTGCGGAGTCAGGTGGCATTCTTTCTTTTTTACTGTGCAACAATATTATTTATCTTTCTTGTGTAAGCACCCGTCAAAGAAGAAATATATCACAAAATGTTCCACGATCATAGTACATACGGTTGAGCTGTTAGAAGAAAGGGAAAGTTTTTTGGTAAAAGTATCAGCACAACATCATCATCACCAGAGTGCGATGATGATTATGACGCAGAAGAGAAACGGAAGGAAGGACATATTGGCGAACAGGAAAAAAGGTCTGCTTGAAAGAGTTAAAGCTTACACATAAAGCATAAAAAGTACTGTAGCATCACCCATCACATATTGGGCAAAAAACCTATATGTATTTGTGTTATGCATTTTGTACATAATATTATTGAGCAGATAAACGCTTCGTACATGTTTGTTTGGAAAGGTTATTGGTATAACTGGAAGCTTAACTGGATGACAATTATTTCAGCAGTAGCAGCAGAACAAACTACGGCAGCCGCAGCAGACTCCCCAGATCATAATGCTACATGTAACACTTAAGTGAAAGATTTATTGTCTCATGCCTACAGGGATATCTGCACGGCCTTTTAGTCTCCATCCTCTTTCTCTCTCCCTGTCTTTTCACTGGTTCTCTTTTACACTGTGAGTTACACGGCTAATACTAGTCGAAGCACGGCTACTGGCCTTTTTCGGTGGTAGTGATGATGGCGGTTTACATTTTTTGTGTTGCTATTTTTTTCTACCGCAACTTATGTAGCATTAATGTTACTGCAAACAGGGTTTGTTCATCTGAATGCAAAATGGTTTGTGCCGATCTTGTACTCTTCAAGGGAGAAATCTATTTTTCAGTGTTTGTGAGATTTTTCACTGAACATAACACCAACCGCCACCACCATCACCATTCAAGATGAATGGAAACAAGACGAGGTAATCGAAGACGGTATAAAACCGCTTTCTTCTTCGTCTTCAAAAACCTCTGCCGACGTTGTTACTATTACTGATACCTCTGCATTTTGTAGTTTTTTTCTACCCCTGGAGTAACCTTTCAAGAGACTTATTGTGCCTAGAAAGCATTTCAGCGTGAAACGTGCCACGGAGAAAACCTTTCATGATGTCAGACACTAAAAATGGAAAATTGACAATAATGGGTTCCGGATTAGAGAGATATCGTCCCTCTTATATTTTACTTTCTCCCTGTCGCTTTCCTTCAATACTACTCTGTTTTCTTTTACTTTGCTTGCATACAAACTAGGGGGAAACTCATAGGTACGTACGTTTTTAACGTCAAGCTGAAAAAAGGAAACTGAAAACGAACTCTACACTTTTTTCTCTCTCTCTCTCTAGCTTTTAATATGCTTGTTGTAAAGAGTTATTTTGTGTATGAAAAAGTACATTAGAAACCCACAAAAGGGCTACAATAATGCGTTTTATACCTAATAATATTATTCTACGGTACATAATTCTTTATGTACATGTGCCAATGTTATAAGCGACTCCTATTGGTTTGAATGAATTGGATTTACTGTACAATAAATAAGCAAAGAGCTAAAAAGGAGAGAGCAGGAGCACTCCCGCTAGCTGTTTCGTGCAGATAGATAGATTACGTTTTTTCCCTTTCATTTTTATGCTGTTACGTTACTGCTCATATTATTAGTTTTTATGCTCTTACAAAACGCTAATACGCTATTCAGTATTTCAGTCAAAAAAAATTACGTAGGTGGTTTGTAGTTAATAGAATATAAGTAGTCGGTTGTTGTATGTCTAGAAAAAAAAAGTTTTCAGATAGGTATACAATTTTCAAATAAAATCCTTAGATTTTCCCGTCAACCATTGTACAAGCAAAACGAAAAAAAAACCTATACTGCAGCACATTGAATGTGATCCCTTTTCAATAAGCTCGATAAAAAAAGAGGGAAAACAGTTTTGGGCAAAAAGATCCATCCAACAAAACAGTCAGTTATTTTAGAGTAGACAGGAGCGGAAGAAAGAGTTTTTCTTGGACTTTAGCTTGTTTGTCTATTTGTGTCAACCCGTCCATCGGCTGTTGTGAGCAAGTGTGGTGGTGTGTTTGTTGGTGAGGGACTCTTTTGTTCTTTTCCTGTCTGTTGCTTTTCTTTTTTTCCCTTTCACACAATGGCTATTGGTTCATTTCGTTCAAACAGATTCAGAAATTGTATGTATATTCATTATTTTATTTAGTTTTCCTCCCTTTTCACTTTGAAGAGATTTTTGCTCCTGTGAATACCATCTATTCGCCATATTTGAAAAAAACGAAGAAGTAATCACAATCACAAATGTTCACAATAAATACATATATGCATACACTTTTGCTGATAAGATGGAATTGTTATGCCTATAATTTAGATAGCTCTCTGGCATTAAAACTACACGCTAAACAATGAAAGAAAACAACTACGATGTTCAGTTCAGTGAGACTGGTAGGAAATAAAGAAGTGAGGGAGGTAGAAAGAAAGGAAAAAGAAAACGGGAGACATGTGTATGTCTTCTCGGCTCAGTGAAAAGAGTTTCCAAATCCCATCTACACAATGTTCAACATCATTTGATGAGTTTGTGCACGGAAATGGAAATGGCGAGGGGAGCAATAAGTAAACCAAAGCAAACCAAAGCTTCTTACTGTGGTACTTAAAAGATAAGGAACCATGAGAAAAAAAATCTGAATTGTCCAACAAGAGAAGAAAAGTAAGAAAAAACTACTGACGATGATCATCATGATGATGTTGATGATGATGGTGGTGGTGTGTTGGTTATGTTTCACCACACCAAGCAATGCTACTGCTATTACAGTAACTACATATTTCTTCCTTTCTCCTCCTGCTGCTTGATAATGTAATACACTTTTACTACTACCAACAAATATATGTAATAAGAATTTCATGTTTTCATTCTCTTTTTGTTCTCAGCTGGCAGAAAAAAATATAATGCGACTTGTGTGTTTTTTAGATGTACTTGTTTTAAAAGTACGCTCTTCTTTTCTTTCTTTTTTTACGAAAAGAGGTCCAGCGTTTTCCCATTCTTTCCCTCTTTCTTTCTCTCTATCTTGATCTGGAAACTCGTCAGCCACAATTTAAAGGAATTTATGGCCTTTGCAGGAAGCAATTTTCAAGTAGCAGCCAACTGGACAGCTAGCATAATAATAACAACATCTAGATACACAAAAAAGTTGTCTATACATATATGCCTATATCCATGTGTATATTGTATTTTATGGTGTACATTATACCCTTTCAATAGTTGAATCTAAGTATTTTTCTATAGCGGGGAAAGTGGAGAGAGGGAGGAAAAGAAATCGGATGGAGAAAGCAAGGAAAATCATATTATGTTGCATGTGAGTGTGCCTCTGTGTGTACAAAGAGGAAATAGGAAATAGATGGAAAGTGTGCGAAAGAGAATGAACCCTCACCACCACCAGAACAACTCCACAGTTTCAAAATAGTTTTTTGTACTCTTATCTATCCATCAAGTGTAGTATGTATGTATACATTTACGTATGTGCATTGTACCTCTCCAAGCTATTTTTTACTTGAGAGGCAAAAAGTAAGATTCCTTTACCAAGAAACTAGAGGTTTGTGTAAAAAACCAAGTGAGTGAGTGAAGAGAATAGACGATTTTCTCAAAGGAATTGATTTCAAGAAACATGATGGTAGAATAGGAATTTATAGGAATTAGGTTCTCATCCCAGGATTAGTGGCTACCGAGAAAATTGCTCCGGCTGGTGCTATACCACCACTTTCTTTACTCTACAACTTCTTTTCCTATTTTTTCAACTTACAAAAAGTACCATGTGTATGGCACGGACAGTGACTATCATTACATTTCAGTAAAAAACGTTGAGTTGACGATGACTACTTCACTGCAACAATAATATCAGCTGCCATTATTTCCCCAGCGTTTGATATTACCACCCAACAAAAAGTATACATTCATAAAAATATGTATATTTGTGTGCTATTGATATTACACCTCTAACTTTACATTAGGGCATTATTATAGCCCGTGTTTAAGATTTCATTGTAGTGATGAAGAAGACTGGGAACGAAGTGAAAAGGATTCTGTGTGAGAGTTGGTACAACTCGTGATGCATAGTGTGTAGTAATTTTCAATGGAGTGGGAATGTACACACTCTCTTCCAATTTCTTTTATTTTCTGGGCTGAGGTTCCTTCACACTACAAACATACTTAGTCTACTTTCTTTCATGGTGGCTACATATATAATATTGTTCGTTTTTTACCCTGACTGTAGTTTCTTGGTGGTGGTAGGTAGTTGTCACCATTATTATGAACTCAAACACAATGACTAGCTTTTTTTTCTCCTGACTACTACAACAGTCACATACTATTGTAATCGGTGTAATAGCTATAAATTGTTCGCAGACCTTTTCAAATCTCTTATTTTCCATGTCTTGTCATATTGCATGGCTAGGGGACCCAAACATCCTTTTCAATATTCCATACATCTCACATACACATGACGGTGGTGGTGGAGTAGTACTAGCTGAGCTAGATCTGTTACCTTTTTTCTTTTCTTTCCTGCCCAGAGAGAAACTGTGTATACGACTCACGACGACACGAACAGATGTATATCTTTCAGGAAGAAAGAAAAAACTAGTATAGTTTATAAATCTACCTTTTGTGCTACCATTTTGGTGGAACAGGAAAATGGAAACGTTTTCTTGTACATATGTACTATTACGATTGTATTGTCACAATCACGGCATGGCATAAGCATTCACCTTTTTGTTGGAGGTGGTGGTGCTGTGTATGTTGCTGTCTCTCACTTTCCTCCATCTATGCTAGGTCACACGGTAAGATCATTATTTGCAATAAGTGCAGGTCCTTGTTGCCTCTGAATTGAGAGAACGAGTCTTCGTCACGCACCAATACCTTTTTACTTGAAATCAGCTTTAACATTCATGCATGTACATACGTTACGGTACAGAACGAGATTTTGCTAAAACTGTTTGTGAATGTTTGTGAATTTCCAACGATGTAGTTAAAATATTGTAGAATGCGTAGGGAATGGAATGACGTTATTCGATGGATGGATAGATAGGTAGGTAGACACATGAAAAATATCAAAGAATCTCTGCCACTCTTTTTACTTTCATTCCTTTAAAAAATACTGGTTCTTTTTGGGTTAATACAAAGTACTCTTAGTGTAATGTGGTTGACTGGCAGGATGATTCTTTTTCTACAGAGTGTGATGTGGTGCGTAGGTCGGTTTTTTGTACCTTTAAATATGCCAGATGCAGTCAAATAGTCCTCATGAGAGCTTATAGTTCAAACTTGTCCACCATAATTACGTAGTGATCCCAGGGAGAGAGGTCTACGTCCTCTGTCGCTGATAAAAACTTTTTTGCCTCTTATTTATTTGATAACTGCCTACATATATAAGTCCGTTGACGCCATACACTAACGTGTGTTTGGTCTTGTAATATGCTACAAATAAGCGTGAAATAGAAAATTTACTAATATGTACGTGCACGTAAGTTATTTTGGTTAGATCGTATCCATTTTTTTTGGCTTTTCGTTCCGAAAACGCGTACATACATAAATACGTGGTAGGAGTAGTAGCGGTTGTTATGAAAGTGAGTAACCTATTTGTTTCCAACAAAATATACGCGACGGGTTGGGTGTTAATGAAAAGTAAAAACTTGTGATTTTCTCCTCATGTATTACTACAAACTACAGTATGGAGAAACTTTCTCCGCTTTCATATTGTTCGTGTAATTTGTGAAGGTATATAATAATGGAGGAATGTACATATTTTTGTTGATGATGACTGACTTCGTAAAAGTTATGGTTTGATTTGTGAAAACTTTGTTATTGAGTTGAATAATTTTTGTGGCTTTTCTGACTTGACGATGATAAGAAGAACAGAGAAAAACTTCATGGAAATTAGTTTTGCTTTTGCCTGATAACAACCACCATTACCGTACGAGCTTTTGGAATTTATGAGAAGATAATAGAGTTTTTGGTATGATGATGGAATTCCCCAAGAATCGAAATAACAAATGTGAATGTTAGTCACATTCGCACTCTCATAACAGTTAGTAATTCAATGCGTACATATTTGGTGAATTCCTTTGATGATCATGGATGAATATGAAAAATGAATGAGAATTAATCAAAATCCATAACCATTGTGTTTGCCTGACCACTGCTCTCGTTTCAATGATGATTATACAAATAATATGTGTCGAAGTTTTCGGCATTATTTTGATTAGAAATAATTTCTTTTGAATAACACAGATGCGGACACTGATCAGGAGACGGATAGATTACTTGGGCAAACAAGGACCGAAGATGACTACGGCTTCTACGATGAAAAGGTACAGACTATTTTACATCAATTAATTCTTATATCATGGATATATTTTACGTGTGTTTATTTGTGTTGTGCCTCCCTTTTAATGTGTGTGCCGTTTTTTGTGTATGTGCTCTTGTGTGTAACTTGTCATTTATGCAAACATTCCAATTTTCACCATTATTTTAGCATTTTTGTGTGTGCTATTGAACTTGTCGGGGGGTGATGATTATGATGGATGAAAGCGTAAAGTATGTGTACACACCGTCAGTTGATGAACGACAAAATTACTCATTATCATCATAGCCATTTTTTATTACAGCATATAATATTGAGAGAAAGCACATACTGCTTAAAACAAAAGGACTAATATATTATAATATTGTGATTGTTCCTTCTTTGTTGTGTATGACTAAAGTTCATTCCAGAGAGTTGAATGAATGGATGGAATGCTTTCAATTCATGCATGCAAGCAGAATAAATAATATGTATGAGTACAATACGCGCTCTTTCTTCGATGAAAGCAACTACCACCATCATCACGAGCACAGGAATTTTCACTATTTGTACATGTCTATCTTCATTTCCTTCTCCATACACAAAATAATATGCAAAGATGAATAGATATTGTGTGCAAAGAGATTTGCTTGAATTGTATTTGTGTGGAAATGATGCTTTGGAGGCATAATTTCACCGTTTGTTTGCATATTAAAGCATTTTTACTGTACTGCCATGAACTGTATAAGAGGAATATGGGTTATTGCACCAACACATGCCACATGCCAAAACCACATCATTTTATACCGCACATCAGTGACAAATCTCCACTTCCAACTTCTTTGCACAAATGTTATGTATACATGTTTCGCTATTGTAAAACATATAAATATTTAGCCAACATAGTTCCCTTGTTGTGTTTCGTATTATTTACCTTTCGCACCTCGTCACCAAATTATTTCTGGTTTTAATTTACAATCATAATAACAACGTGACAAAAAGAAAATGAGGAAGTTTGCTGGGATAAATTTCTTCATTATGTTAGGCCACGAATACACTGCTAAAACCTATGTCTCTATTCTGTTGGTATTCATCAATAGTAATAATCTACGGACGTAACCACTTTACCTTTTGTCAACCTACCTATACATCCCTGATGTCATTATTTCCGTTGTTTCTGAAGCATTTGTTTCATTGTATAATTTCCATTGAAGTGTGCATTAGTTAGTTCCGCCTCATTGTATTGAGAGAGAGACGACATACCTATCGGTCCACTGCTCACTCTCTAACACAACACATACCTACACAAACCAGAAGGAAAGCTATATACTCACTGCATAACCATTACTAAAAGTAGTAAGTAACGAGCTAAGCAGCAGTGAATTGTTTACTACGAGCTCTTTTGTTCGGTCTTTTTACCTTTCCTCTCTCATCTCACACACTACAACACAATACAATAACAGTCAGCTCAGAGAACACGATAATTACTATGTGACAATAATTTCTTTCCAGCTGCTGTTACCATTGCCGTATTACCTTTCCACCTCCTCATGCTTCATTCTTTTGTCCTTCTGGTAGTTGTGCTTTGCTGCACACACATTGTGATAGTTGTTGTGTTCTCCGTACTATGCGTCTGTATTCTATTTACACTATCACATATTTTTGTAGTCATTCTCATCTCATCTTCTACAATTCTCTGAAATTCCAGTTAAAATACTTCTGTAAATTCCGTAGTTTGTTATCATTATTTTCTTGTTGGAAATTTACGAATATAACTTGCTTTTGTGTGGGTGTCGGTCTCTTGGGTTGTCCTGTTGCGGAAATTATTTGACTCGCAGCGCAGCACATACGCCAGTACACTACAAAAACATTCTTGTTTAAAACAGATTTAAAAACTAAATATCTTTTTTTGCTACCTGTCACCACTCTACAACCTAACCAATGATGAAGATGATTATGGTTTTATAACTGTTCATATGTACTACATGTAAATCATTGAATAGAGATGAAAACTGCAGTTGACGTGGAATGTGAAATGAGAATACATTAAATATATATACAACCAAAATGTTGGCGACAGTTGTTGTGTCTCTGGTATTTTTTTGGCTCCGATCACCAAGAGAAAGGCTAAATTCTATATAAAATATAGATGTACATATACAATCATCACAAACGAAAAAAAAACATGATCATGATGATGTTTGTTGTATAACAAAGTACATACGGCGGCGGCAAGGAAAGCTGAAAAGAAAGTTGTATTGGATAGAGATAGGAAAGTAGTATGGTTTTCAGCAGGCAGTACTACTGAAACACGATATTATACTTAATACTACTGTAAAGGAAGAATAAAAAGTCTCCAACTTTGGAAAACGTGTGGGTCATGTAATGTCATCTCTTCTCAGCGTCAACTTATATCCTTTTTCCCATTACGTTCTACTAATTATACCAAGTGATGATATAATGTAACTGATACGCTGTGTATATGTTGTAGTATGACAAAGCGCGACAGTTAATTTTTTCCTCTTTGCCTCTCACTCTTTTCCTGCTGCAGCCGCAGTAACAGTACTGTTGACTTGAGTATACACGAACACACAGAAGCAGTGAGACGTAAGACAACCATCCGATAACATAGCTGTAGTTGTAGTGCAATGCGGTACTGCTGTTTGAAGACTTAAAATTATACGGAGAACTTGCGGCTTTGTGATGTTGTGAAATGATAAGGAAGAACAACATTCTATTTTGTTAGATTTCGTTTTTCCTCCGCCGTTGGTTGCAGAAATTGTGTACACTATATCGCATTTCCCTTTTTACTTGTTTTGTAACGGGATCCTTGCTGTTTTTCTCTACACAAACTCTACATGATTATGACCAGCATGTCACCATCACCATAATAAATCGAGTAAATGACTCTAAGCATTCCGGGATAAGATTACGATTTACGGTGGCGGTGTTAGTTAAAAGTACGTTCTTGATAAAATATTATTTTGGCAGTCGTGAATGGGGAGAAAATGATAGAGAAATGAGTACACGCCATTGACAGAAATGACTTTTTTAGGGATGGCCACCACACATATATTACAGTTTTTTCTCTTTTTTATCTTGGGAGATGATGCGTGGCCATCAGTCATCCATTTTTTTCTCATTCGTCTCTTGTCTTGTTTTCACGTTTATTGAGTTAGTGTAAAAGATCTATGGGTTTTAGTACTAATATATGCCAAAGAAAATGGAGCCTCTCTTTTAATGCGTTTAGATTACTAAAGGAAACTATAATGTAAGGGTAAAATGTACATTAGGGCTGATATTACCATTAGCCATTACGAGCTTGTTCGTTGACTTGAGCGCTCACCATAATATGTTACTCAACTCATGAAAAGTCGACTCGGATCCCTGTCTTCCTGTGACTTTTATGTCGCTAACACCTTTCATTTTCATAATAACTATGATTGCTGAAAGGAAATGTTCCCGGAAGCTAGTAACGGTATTCCTGAGTCGACGAAAAGTTCATAATAATATGCAGGTATATTGAATGCAGCGATCACCAAACACATAAGTAAGTAGAGTATAAATTATATTAGTTACACAATCATTCAATGAGAAAAGCTCATGCCATGCATTTCAAGAGACTTTAAGCCAGAGCCACAGGGAAATGGAGAAAAAGGAGAATGAGCTGAACACTGAACAGAGTAAAAAGGGAAAGTTTAAGTGGAGAGTTGAAGCTTGACAGATCACGTTACATGGTTCTCTCTCAAGGCGTGATTTTTTTCTTCTTTTGGTGTATATTTTGGCTTCGTAAATGGGTTCCCCCTGTCAGATGAAGGATATGGCACCTTTTCACTCGCATTGAATAACTTTTTTTGGGTGATGATGGGCGTGGAAATGATGGAAATATTACAACACACATTTGGACATCTAAACTCCGACCGCCACTGCACTATAGCGTCTACAGATATCTATGTACCTCCAGTACTGCTTATATGTCTTCTAATAAAAGAAGCCGACTCCAAATATATGATTATTATGGATATCAGCTTAATATCCCTTTTCCTCACAGTTTCTTCACTTTGCTTGTAAAGGAGTGGTGGTGGTAAGCACGGTTCACTTAGCACAGTAATAAAATAATATTAGGAGGGAGAATATTTTCTTAAGAGGAATAATATCAATTCCTTAGACTACCCTATTTTGTTACTTTATTTTGTGTACGTGTGTAACACGACTTTTACTGACTTGAGAGTACCAAAAAAATCCTACATAAACGCACTCACTCTTCCACACAGGCACACAGAAAGGGTCCATGTTACACAGTTGCATGCACTCTGTTACCCAGATAGCATATATTATATTCTATAACATTTATTATTATTATATCAGTGGAGAAAGTCAAGTAACAATGTAGCTTCTGTTGCATTTCCCAGTTGTTGTTGCTGTTTGTATTGTGTTGGAAGTGGCTGTTTCTGAAGGTTCTTGGACATTAATATTTAAGCTAAGCAATCATGGATATGGTAATAATAATAGTAATACTGGGCTGTTTTAGTACATGGTACTCTCGCGTCCTGTTGTATAACAAATCCTACAACCAATGTAACATTTTGGCCTGGGTTGAAGTAGTACTTTACAATTATTTTCTTTCCCAATAGAAAGAGGTCCCTTACATATAGGCCTACAAGCTGGTACATACACACACAAGACAAAAACAAGTTTCAGAAATAATGATGATCATTCCTACGACGATGTTGACGACAATGTTGGCAGTTATAGCATAAAAGTTGCTGGAGTAGAACAAACTAGTGTCGGAATAAAAGTACGCAGCATCTACTTCTACTTAACAATGCAAACAGCATCCACAGTTGAAGAAATAAATGGATAAACATTATGGGCTATTGCCAGACATTTACTGCATAACTAATTACTTCGACGTTTTACATGCCTCTTCTTATTAAGTAGCGCACGCTTGAGTGGTAGTCTGTAAGTCCGTCCATACGAAAGACAGAACAAAAATATATAAGAGCTGGAGTTTTAAGAGGTAGATAGATACATGTACAAATTTCACCCTAGTCATATGCAGCAAACTTTAATAGTTCATATGAATCTCAATTATACTATTCAGTCAAAAACAAAGCTTATTTTACGTTTTTGCTTGTGCTACTAGTTTACACCAGCTTGCAAGCTTTTTATTCAAAATACAGCTTATTAAGAGGAGGATCGTAGAAATAGTAATGATTATCATGATGAGGATGACGATGATGAAAATTAGGCAGTATGGAGCACATATTTGCAAAGAATTGTTGGTCACTCAGCAATAAGCTTTCTCTAGGAAAACGTGTAAAGAAAAGCACGTTGCCCCACGCCGAGTTGTGCACTGGCTGTTTGTAATGAAAATTTTGTGTGTTTGGCATATTTTGCATAAAAGCTAGGGAAAGTGAAAGCGACTATGTTCTTTTTGTAAAGTATCCCAAGTTTTTCTTTTGACCACGATGATCACGATCGTCATAACTTTTTTTTGAATATTTAAAAGTGTTAAGGCGCCCTGTTGCGCCAACCGTGTTTCCCTCCAGTTTCCCACTATACTATACCTACTGCACACTTTCTTCATCATTTGAATGTAGTCATAAGTTTTCTATAAGTATTTTCGTTGAAGGTTTTAAGACAATTCAAGATGTACTCAGTTTAGTAGGAACGTATCTATACATATTTTGGGGAAAGTGCTCAACTCCCATTACAGTTGTACATTAAGCAGCACAATATCGTTTCTCATCTTTTCTCTGTTTCTTCACAAAACGTCTAAATGAGTATATATGAAGGAATGTTACAAAATGATCATGATGATGGCGTGTGGTAGTGGTAGTAGGATATGGTATGGTAGGATGATGATGATGATGCCGCTGTGCCGTAGCTGTAGCATAATAATAATTGTAGTGAGGGCTTGTGTACTTTCAGGATATAGCCACATTATACACTAGTCATATTTAATGTAGTTCCATTAGCTTTATATTCTACTTTACTTCATGTAACTTGTGTGAGGCATGGCGTGTGCTAGTACTACAGCTATGCGTTAGAAATACTTTACAAATGAAACATACTGGGTAACTTTAAAATAAAATGAAACTTTCAAGCTTTCTGCAACAACTAGTGGACTCCTTCCATTTACTTTTTTCATCAGCATCATCATAATCTGTTCTCTCAACGGTATAAGTGAGGATAGATTGTCTTCTGAGAAAATTCCTGTTTCATTACAAACTTGAAAATTCCGTACGTACACTCCATCCCGAAACAAAACTCTGAGAAATGCGAAGTGATGTGTTACTTTCGTTAGTTAGATATTCAACAAAACCAAGATGTGCACTGTCGAGCGAGAAAACCTCTTATTAGTCTTACTCATTTCACATCTTGAAAATTCCACAATATTTCGAAAACTGTGGTCTTATATAGTTACTTTCTCTACTTTTTATTACTACTAGCTTCATCAGTGGATGACTTTGTATGAAGTTTTAATACGGACTCATTACTGGATGATATTAGGCGATATTATAGTAATGATGAAGTCTTTCACTGTAACTACTATACTTACGCTTGATTTACGAAAATTAGAGATACAGTTTACCGTTTACCTGTACATATATTTTACTTCCTCCTCAACCTTCGTAATTTTGCTTATGTTTTTGTACATACATACATATAAATGTGTTTTTCGTGCGTTCTTGTGTGTATAGGTATGAAAGTATGTGTATCTGTATTTTTGCTTACGCTTCTGTTTTTCTCAATCCTCTCTTACCAAAGCTATTTAGGATAATAGAGAATGTTATTGCAGGGAACAGGAAAAATCGCTGTGTGAGAAATTGCTTTTTCTAATATCCATTCTGTTCATGCTGCTGCTGCGAGCATTTTTCCTTGTGTGTATATGATAATGATAATAGAGAAAATGAGTATCAGCTACGCTTAAGCTATAATAAGATATTATTATGATACTCATCTTTTAAATATTGTATGATGGGAGCACATATACTTAAGCTACGAAGAATGCAATAAGTTTTTCTTGGGGTGACTAATGATCCATATATCTATATTTATCGTTGGTTGTTGTGTGGTCTTGTATTTTTTTACTGCTGCTGCACACACACACTCTCTCTCTCTCCCCTTCTCTCGAAAAACACACTCCTGCTACTACACTTGTTCTACACACCTTTGCGTGACGTGGCAAACGTGAAGGAATGGAAGAAGGTGAAAAATTGTCGGAGTTTGTTACCTGCATTGAACAAAGGTGTTTCCTTTGTGAAGTCGGCGGCGTCAGGATCTGTACAACCGTTGGGACTGTCCTCCTCTGCCTCAAGTTTGAACACTGGTGCAGGGTCAAATTGTACTAATAATCATGGGGTACCGTATTCTTCTACTAGTAATACTATAGCACCAAGCAGTGCAAGAATCTCTCCAGCTCCTTTTAAACAACAACAGGAGCCCCTCCCTTCATCCCAGCTTAACTCCTCTTCCTCAAATAATGCCAACAACATCAGCAACAAGCCTAAAAAGGTTTTTTCAAAATTCATACTTCTAATATGAAAATATCTTTTTTGCTACTCTAATTTTTTTTGACGAAAATATGCCAACAAATTTCTCTTTTCTCTTCATGCCTATTAACAGAGATTTTCATCTAGTTTAAACTAATACTAAAATGCCTAGTTGAGTTAATGTTATTTCGCACGTTCCCCCACTAATGTCTGTTGACAACCCAACCATAAGCAAGCATGATTGGTAGATACGTATTTGCATGAACGTCTTGTTTTACACTTGTTTCTTCAAGCTTTGTATACACTCACATGATATGTTCGATGAGTTTATAATTTAGTTTTTTTGCAGTGGTAACGAAAGAATTGTGGGATTAAAGTAATAGTATAGTAATAGTGACATGTCTAATCTGTGATGCAAAACGATTACTCACACGCTCAGTTTAGTCGTCATTCACTTTCATGTTTTTTATGTTGTTCATTGTGCATCTTGCTATACCGTTAGTTAAAGGGTGATGTTTATACTAAAAATGTGATTTGTTCTTTGATTTCAGGAAAAGGATGGGATCAAGAAGAAGCGGAGCAAAGAAGGTAAGACGTGTAATATATCCTCGTTCTTTTTGACAAGCAATGATAGATTGATCTCATGAGACACGATTGTTATTGTGTGTATTGTATACTTACGAACAAGCAAAACATTTTCTTATTTTCAACATTCTCCTTCTCATCGTCGTCGGGATTTGATGTATGAATGTACCATGCTCCTTTACAAGAAAAAAAAAATGTATAATACATGGCTGCTGTGAAACGATCCTGTTGTGTTGCTGTTTAGGTACCTTGTGTAGCAGAAGACAGACAGCTTTTTGCTTTCACAATTGTTCATTTTTTAGTTTTCTTTTCATATGTATTATATTATACACAAGACATATTATCACTTTTTTTTCTTTTCTCTTTTGCTGTCTCAAGTCACAACATGTGTGAAACATTTGTTCATTTTCACGCAAATATACTCGTGTACATACATACATACATGCTACATAACGACTATTAGATATGCTGAACTTTAGTTTGAATTGCAAGAATATGCTTAAAACATGAATTACTACATTATTATGACTACTCCACTGCAGAGCAGATTGGCCAAACATAACAATCAAGTGCTATTACGTCAATTGATCTCATTTCTCAAGAAAATGATAAGCTTTCAGGATCCAGTTGTTATTTTGCCTTGATTAAATTCAAAAATTATTCAGAGCACGGAATGTGCAAAAAAAGCTGCTTACCTTCTACCTTTATCTTTCTTCATCTGTAAAAGAGATAAAAAATAGTTTTGAAACTGAAAAAATCTATTACTTCACTTCAGACAAAAAAAGACTTGTTTGTACTAATCATCGTCTATTTTCGAACTTTTTTTCGTGTATTTCGCTCTGTAATTTGGGACAAAATAACCGACTTGATGCACTTCGCTTTCACCTATACTTTCACTTCTTATTTGGTGAGTTGAATATTATCGTTATTATTATGCTTTTAAATAAGTATATTTGTATATATTCTTCTAGAGAATATATAATAGTTTGTATTATATACTTTAGTTAGTTATATTAGGTATCAAAGGCTTCAGTACTTCTATGTATATTGTATTTTCTTCTTCTCATTTATTTGTGGACTAGTTTATTTGTGTAGTCTCCTGAGAACTGAGTGACATATTAGATCAGGAAGTGATTAGTGGAATATACCAAATGAATGCCACATTAGTCATTTGGTACAGATTGATTTCAAAGTTATTCTAGAAAGTGAAAGGACAAGCTAGAAGTTTACTACTAATAATAATAGTAACTCATTTCTAAAATGAGCTAGTGTGTCATTGTACCTTAGGCCACTTTTTATTTCCTTATAATTTGATCGATTTGTTCATATTATTAGAATTTCGCTAGTTTTTTTTAGCGAATTTGGAATTCAAAGAGCGATTTTTTCGTCAAAAAATCAAAAACATTCCACTCTGTGAACACAAAACATGTCAATTCACATTTTTTTTGTTTTTAAAAGGGAAACGTAATGAGATCTAGTTTGTTCCACTTTTCAAATTTCTGAATTATTTATTTTT
>JAQFZG010000031.1:0-67764 GCA_034695465.1 Entomobrya nicoleti
TATTGTGTACTCATCATAACAATTTTGTTTAATGTGACGTTAGTTGTGGTTTGTTTAAATAACTTTGTTCGTTTAGCTTGGCATGAAAAAAAGTACATTGGAATGCGTTTGCTGAACTTTGTGTTTCGTAAAAAGAACATGCAACTGAAATGTGAATTATTTTAGGCATATGTGTTATGATTATAATGTGATTTATGAGAAAGATAAAAACACTTTTTTAAGTAGCGGTGAAGGAAATGAATTAAGTCGGATAAAATAGAAGAAAGGGAAATTTTGGACATACATTTGTTCTGCGTGTTTTTATGAGTTTTTACTTGATTTGGGAATAATGCCAGGAACGTTTCCCGTTCGCAACAGCAGCATATAAAACCGCCAAAAGAATAACAATGAATCATGGTAAAAGTTACTACCACAGTGGAGTGAAATCCCAACTTCTCAGTTTTCCAGTAGTGAAGTATATCATAAAAGTTTAAAATATGAATGAACTTTTGAAAATGTGCGATTGTTAGAGGATGCACACAAATATCTGGGAAAGAAAGGGGAAGACGAGTGTAAAGCTACATTTTCAATGGTGAGTTGCAATTAAAACATGAATATTATTTTATTGTGATCATATCATCTTCATAAGAGATGAAAGCATGCTTTTATGCAGGTTGTCTTTACATCTAATATAAATTATCATTGTGATTATTCTGCATTGCTGCAACGTGCAACAAGATAATATATCATTTTCATTTTGTGTATGAATGACAAGACAGAAGAAACGGTGACATGTGCATAAAAAGTAGATGAAAACGGAGCCAAACAGTTATACTCAAAAGGAAAAGAAAGAGAGAGATGGAATTAAGAATGAATTTTATAATCATGAATGGAGAGATTTTGTTTTTATGGTTTTATTGTGTCATTCATATATTTGTAAAGTAACAACAATGATAAAAGAGTAATAACAACGATAAAGATACTTTGTTAGAGAAAAGATAGACATTTACTTAAAAGATATTTTGCATTCTGTAGTGTAGATTGTAGATCATAAATGATTTGAATAAAAGTCTGGCATCCATACAAAATGCAAAATATACACTAAATGAATACATGTTGCCAGATGTCAAGCAGAATAGTTTTGTAAATTCTACCGGCTTTTCGTAATCCTTTGAAATTGAGAAAACACATCACAGCCATATCATTAAAATTTATACTATTTTGCATGTTCTTTTTGTTAAACAAAAGTCTATTTGATTTGTTTGCTTTGTTATCTCAATCATTCCCCCGTGTGTGATGTGTTAACTTATTAAATATTTACATTTTTTCAGTCAATCGACAAGTAATCTCTTAAAGGTAATCTTAGGTAACCTGTGTAAGTTTGTAAATGATAAAACAAAAGAGAGAATCGCGCTGGTGTGGGCATTGCAATGTACAGCACAAATTCTTTTTTTCTTTCATGCCAAAATATTATAAAAATCTCTTACTTCATGAATGAAAATGACAGAAGTTGAACTTCAAAAGAATACTACAACCATCCTACAGGGCAAGTGTAAAGTACACAGAAAAAATATCACACACACAGGAAATGTGTCATCACAAAAGTACACAAAACATATGTGATGTGATAGCGATTACTATAAAAAATTCGATGCATGGAAGAAAGGCAAAATGAGGAGTTATGTTTCATGTTTCATTCGGGCAATATTTAACATCATCTGTGTACCCTAAAAATGTTAACCCTGCTATATATTATTATTTAAAAAATATATATGAGCGCACACACGTCAATTTTTATCAGTCTGTCATGTGAAAAAGAAATCAAAGTGTCACAGAACCCAATCCTATAAAAACAATGGGTGATGTTGATGATGTGATGTTTGCCGGATGGATACAGTGGCCATATACCAGACCATACTCTATTAGAAAGCTATTAAGAATGCTTTGAATGAGCAATTTTCAGTCTGTGTATCACATTTTTGAGACTATTTTTTGAACGTATTTAAAAAAGATGATACACATATGCGGGCGCAGTTTATGAAGGTCATGGACCACCAAATACGACGCGACCTAAGCTAAGTCATCATCATGGCCGTTGTTAAAGTATGTTTTGATTGGGGTGCTGCATCTGGTGTTATTGTTGCGGATCTGTCTGTCCATTTTCTGATATTTATTCAAATCTTTATGCAATTTTCTTAAAAACAAAATGTTGAAGTCATATTTTTTCCCTTATTTTTTTCGGCTTAAAACCTTTCTAATTAAACGTCTTAACTAAACGGATGGAATTACAAGGTTTCTGTGCGTTTTTCTTGGGTAGTAATTTGCATATTACTTGCAATATGTTGTGCATCATTCTCACAATCAAGACGGTATCATTTGCCTTTGTCTTCATAACAGTTATTATCATCGGCACTATTTGCAACCGAATTCCAAGCTAAAAAGGATATATGCTAAAACAACACATTATCATTATTATTGGTATATTTAAATTGTTCGAGTTTTGATGCTTCTGTCTAGTTACGCAACGTAAAACGAGGAAGGCACAGGCAGACACTAATTATCCTTTTATTACAGGTATTATAGATATGAATATAATATGTTAGCTAGCCAGGAAAAAAGAAAGAATAAGAGAAAATGAAACACACGCAAGTCTGAAGAAGGCTCTTGAGTCATGTCATGCATCCAATTGAATCAAAATCATAAAAAATATCAGGGCATCATATCGTTAAAAAGCGATAATAAATATTTATGGTAAATGGTACACACATTCCGTGATTGGATTGTTACTAAAATGAGTTTGATAGTGTTTGTCTGTATGATAGACGATAATGGTGATATAAAGGTGCTAAAATGGACAGCCTATTCTATTCGCTGATTTTCTCTTTTTATCGTGACCTGTATTGATTTGGGGGTAAGCTATTATACTTATTAAACTAAACACAAGCTAGCAAGCCCCAACATTCTCGTTATTGTTAACAGATTAGCTTTTGAGTCCGTCGTGGGAAACCGAATCGAACAATTTTGCATTTGGGTTTTTCAATTTTCTTGATCTTTAAGATCTTATTCGTGATTACGAAAAAAGGCTAATAATTTACAATCAGGGCATATGCATGCAGACGTAATAGAGTAAAAGCAGAAATGGAAAGAATTTCATTTTTCCTAATCTATTGGGTTGGTAGACATAGACATGTCTATAAAACGCATTGTGGCCTTGTTAAACTCATTTGAAAATGTGCAATTCAGATTCGAGAATGATTACAGTTATTAAAAACAATTTCCCTATAAATTTTTTTTCCAGAGTAATTATCATCATGCAGAAAACCTCAAATCTTTGCAGTTTTATTAGATAAACAACAACCCGTATAAGTATATGGAACGCGATTTTCTTGCAAAAAACCGACTAGACTGCATAATATATGAAGTCGTTTTTATCGTTTGCACCTTCCTTGTTATAACTTTTACTATAACATGAACTAGTTTATAAGAATTTTCGTGCTAAGCATTTTGATTATTATTATTGCACCATTGCAATTGATTGTAATAGCAAAACCATTTGCTACTGCTGTTGCTTTTTTATTTTATTTTATTATTTTTGTCGTTATTACAAGTTTGCAATGATCACTCTCTTGTCCTTCTCATCTTGATCGTAATATTATAGACTGGTATTGTTTTTATGTATGAAACTACAAATTTTTATAATATTATCTCAAACCTTTATCAAGTATAGCATACCTACGCATTCCACCCTAAAAAAAAGTGATCAGTTGCTTTGATCTTCGATTGTAAGTGGCATCTGGGCATGAATATGCATAATATTATCATCTCTCACATGAAATGATCCCAAGTAGCAAAATATTATATAGGAATGGCAATCAAATCGTCACGTCAAGTCAGGAGAAGTCAAGTAGTCTGATTTTTTGAGAGAGCAACACAGTAAATTGCACACACAAACAAGACAAGAATCAGTCTTTGTCTGTCTCGTTTCTTCTTATTTTGACTGCAAATGGGTATTCTTTTCAGCCAAGCTGTTCTTCTTTCAATCATCAGATTTTCAACATTGATCTGTAGCAGTCAAGTCAGTCTACTTGACTTTTCCTCTCAGCCAGCAACATAACATATAACTACCACGAAGAAAGCACAAGTATCAGAAAACGAGAGGAGTGTCCTTCTTCTTTTTTCTGATTTTTTCTTTTGAGAAGGCAGGAATTTGCTATAAGAAAATAAATAAAGAGAATGACTGCTTAGTGAAAAGTATTGAAAATGTTATGCAGTGACGATGATGATGATGAAGTGGAGAATGAATGAAATTCATATAATAAGCCAGTTTCTTATGAAAATACTCAAGATGAAGCAAAATGATGATGCAAAATAAATTTTAAAATGCATATTTTTCTTCTTTTTTTTACAAACTATATCAAACTCGCACTTGTTCCCACACCTTTTTGATTTGTGATTTTAATCACAGATCAGCGACAGAAGGAACAACGGCAAATGAAACAATGTTGCTGTTTGTGCTCTTGCATGTTGACGAGTTTTTTTTCGGGGGTTTTGCTTTTATGCCATGGAATGTAACGTATTAAATCTTATTTTTATTACCTCGAATTAAAACTATAGCTCCTGTTTAATAGCAGAATAAGCCTATAAGGTAAAAAAAATGAAGGAAATATGGTATGCACGTAAAAAAAATCTAGAAACATGTCGTGTTTTTACCTGTATAAATATTTTCACTATTCGGTTTTCTCCCTATCAAAATCAAGCTAATCACTGTCATGAACATCAATGTAAAAATGCTCCAAGGTGTGGATTATATTGTACGTTTAATGTTGTTGTCGTGTACGTGTGTGTAGTTTCATTGTATACTGTTGTTTGAAACAATATAAAATACACAATGCGCACATAATATTTTCAGCAAAGAATGTTTTCTGTCATGTAAAAAAAATTCATCTCAAAGTCATAGTCAAAAATGAATAGATTTTTTTTCTCTACCTAGTGTTTAGTTTTTTCATCATTTCTCCTTTATGTGCACTATCATCAAAATTATAGGAAAAATAAGAGACAAGCAAAGCCAAGCCTCGTGTACTGTTGTACTCACGTACATGTTACATGCTTGCTAGTTTTACATTTCCATTCCAGTTTCTTAGACTTTGATTTCTGTTTTATGTTGATTATGATGAAATGATGGACACCTTCTTAATTTCAAGGAAGAGGAGATGGAGACGCAATAAAATGCATTATTTAAATTTTCAGCAAAAGGATATCGCCCATCCCCCCGTTAAAAAACATCTGATAAGTAAAATGCAAATCGTTGTTGTAGGTCTAAAGTAAACGATTGAGTGATGCATCATCATCAAACGTGAAATTGTTGAAGGAAGTTGAATAATGAAATTTTTATGGGTTTGGATTCCAGAGCGAGCGATGATGATGCAAGATGCAATCCAATCCAATATGGCTTATTTCCTATTTGTCTCTTCTCTAAAACGCATGATTTGATAAACAGCTGGATTTACTTAATGAGGACTGTGAGGACTAGGGTGCACTTTAGATGGGTTCAAAAGATAAATGAATTATATTAACTTTGCAAGCAAAATGCATTAAAAATCAAAGAGATTATTGCCGCCGTTAAGATGGCTTGTAAAGGGTCACTCAGTAGTGACCACTCCACATATATCATTTTTTCTGACCTTAAGAAGCAGTGAAGAAACCAAAGAATTCATTCATTTTTTATGACACAAAAATTACATTTATTTCTTATGATTGAACATCATCATTGTCAGTTTTTGGAAGATGTGCCTCGTTTTTAAATACACAAAAATTCGGCGAAAAATGGGAGGTAAAGGCATTTTTATGATTATGATTATTACTAATATCCTCCTCTCTCATCATTTTCCCCTGTACCTGTTGTTATCATCCGTGTGTTTAGATTGTAGATGTTCTTGTTAGCAAAAGCGAAAAGTGGTTAATCAACTAGCTACAGTATATAATCGTCATGTAGTAAAAAAAGTCGTGAATCTGTTTTTTTTTCTTGTAGAACAGTATGTCTTGATGATGGTGGGTCGGGTGGTGGTGGTGGTGGAAGATGATGATACCTGGCCTATGGTGTTGTGTTGTTGATTATATTTTTCAATTTATGTGAATTTTAGCACTTTTGCACTTTACAAATAATAAATTAATGGTGTAGAATGGAGAAGATATGCGCACCTAGTACTTATACCATATATCCCGAAAGAATGGAATAAAATGAATCTCTCTGTGTCTTTATTGAGTGAATCCTATTCGCTTGCCAAATGGCGTCGCTTTTTCGTCCCAGAAGAGATGAACTTGTGCTCTTTGTGTGTGGAATCATTATAATGATGACGCATGGAGCTTATTATAAGGGACTCTTATGAGAGGAAAGGTAATCTTGCACGAGTACGTGATATTATTGTGATGTTTCTCGTAATATCATCAGCATTTTTTTTATTTTCCTTAAATTTTACTTACATTTTCGCTCAGATAGGTCCCTCTTCTCCTTGTTTAAATATGTACAAATGTATGTTGTATTGTATGTACAAATATGTCAATCTGTCAGTGCAAGTTGTAACATGTAAAACAACAGGCAGAATAACAACAATGGCATTTTGAGCAAAAAAAGAAGTAGGATTGCTTAATAATTCCACAAAACCAACCAACCATCCTGTCTTTTTTTTCTTGAGGAGTTGTGTCAGTTGTGTGTGTAAATGTCAACCCAGATCATAACAAAGAAACGATGCGAAGAGGGATGCGATGATGGTGAAAAAGGGACTATCACTTTAAAATAACCAGCTTGCTGTTTACTGCAGAAAAGCTGATATCTCCGTAGTTGATTCAGTATGAACATCGGCAACAGACCACCTGCATTACAGCAGTTTTGGTCACAACAAGTTCCAAGAATGAAGAATATATACCTATACGCATTGTATATATACCTATTTGTCTTGTTCTCATATTTCATTCATATCTGATCAGAGTACATCTTTGTTTGGGATAGTAATCTGTGTGTATAGTCATTAAACTTAAATTTCTTTTCAATTTGAGTTTTTTTTGCAGTTCACGAAAAACAACAAAGGGGGCATGTACATAATGTACCTAATGGAAGAAAGGAAAGAAAGAAAGTCAAAACCAAAACTTAAACCATCTCATTTCATTTTTCTCATTTATTATCTTCCTTCTCTTCATCTGATCTGCTGTGATCTGCGATGATGACCACGACACTACTGTATAATACCAGCTTTGAAGAGGGGAAGAGAAGAAAAAAAGCAATTTACCTTCATGAAGAGTCAATCAGTCAAAAAGAAGAAAGGTGGTAGTGGTGGAAGAAGGTAGATGATCTCTTCAAGTTGATTTTCTGTGAGATGTGATCATCAGCTCATGAAATGAAACAGCCACACCACACCAACCAGTAAACCACGTTATGCAGTATATAACAAAGTGTATTTTAACTTCTTGGTTAGTTTCGTACATACTTAATGATATTGTCTGTATGACTTTATATGCGGTGGTATTGTGTTATTAGCACAAGTAGTCATTTTTAGCTCAATCTTTCCCTATAATCATAATATTCATAATCATCAGTCAACAGGATAACCCCATCAGAGAATATCATCATCATCATCAGCATGCATTGCTAGAAGCGTACAACACAAAGTGTCTTGCTGGTTTCCCTTCATCTTTGAGAGAGAAAAGTCACTAGAGACCACACCACCTTTTTTACACAAAAAATGAGATTAATTTTTCAAAATTTTCTTCCCGGAGCTACAAAGAGAGTTCGAACAAAGCTAAGGAATAAAGTGGTTACATTTATTATCGTTCCCAATCGCCACCACCGCACCACACTAATAATGGTCACTGACCAAGTTAATGGTGGTGGTCAGTGCATCCATCCTCTGGTGTACAATATCATACGTCATCTCAATCTTGTACACTAATGGGTGGTCATTTGCTCATGCTGATTTATTTATGAAATTTTGCAAAAAAAAACATATGCTTCATCAGACACAACCCGCAAGCAAAAACTGCAAAATAATTGGTACGATTAAAGCACAGATCAAAAATAGCAAGTTCAAGTTTACCCTTGTTTTTTGGTATTGAACCTGGGATGGGACATGTGGCAGGCAAGTAGTACCACACTATATCATAGGGCTAAGGTCCTCCTCTGATAATGGTCCCATTTTTTGAGATTTATCTGCTGTTTTTCGCGGGACATATACATACTCGCATGCAATTTGTGGTACGAACGTACGTCTTTGTTTTGGTTTGCAGGTGAGTGAACAAAGAAGTCTGAGCTGAGGGCTTCTTTGTCTTTGTCTCCTCGTACAAAATTTTCGTGCTTGATTGTGAACGTACGTGAAGCATGCGATCAAAGCTCGAAATCGACTGTATGAGTATGTGATATCAAGCATCAGCCCAGGCCCAGGTGTGAGCATAAAGCAAAGGGCTTTTCTTTCACACACTCACACATGCCATACCACCACATTTACCATCAAAACTGTTTCGTGGCATGGATGAAGGTGGATTTTTTTCATCCTTTACCACCAACACCACCGGGTGTACATTATGTAGTGCAGTGGCATATCACTCAACCAACCGTAAAAAATATAACACGATTATTGGTGACTGCGTGATGATATGGAATAGCAGAAGAGTAAAAACGTAAAATAGTATGATAATGGTAAATGGCATGTTAGTTTAAGCTGCTGTTGATTGTCATGTCATGATAAAGTTGAACGGAGAAATAATGGTTAAGTAATCAAGCCAGGGTCAATGATGATGATGATGTTTAGCTTTTTTGTACTTCTATGCACCAGTGAGTCAAGGTGCTTACTTACGTTCTATGAAATGGGGAAAATTTAATTAATGATTGTAACAAAAAATGCGAACAAAAACAAAGAAAAGCAAAGAAATTATGCGAGGACTTAGGAATTGGCTTATTTTCTTTGTCATTTCTCATGCGTAAAATAATTCATAATAATATCGTGAGTCTTTCTTCTTCTGGAATGTATCACTTGGCTGATTTCTGTCGTATGACTTGTTTAAAACGTAAAACAATTTCGTGATTAAGAATTCAGGCATAGTATGCCTCTTATGATTATATGACATGGTCGTCGTGTTTTGATTGAAAAGGCTCCCCTTTTCTGATAACCCTTCACTTACTACTAGAGTGCATGCTTTTACCAAAGTTGTAAAAGTGCGTAGTTGCTTTTTCGTAATATCAAAACAAAGAATTTGGCTGAGGTTTGTAGCGTAATAATCAGTCACGAGGTTGTGACTTTTTAAAATCACATGTCTTATTTAATAGCCCATGAGACAGATGACTGCACACAAAAAAAGCACAAAGAAAATAGTGATCCAGTCAAATAGAGACCAAAGTTAGGGTGAAGGATATCTCATTAAGAAAGGCTGCATGTTCACTATACTTCTTTTTACGCAATTCTTCAAAAGAGCATAACCAGACTCATGAGAGACAAGGAATGAAAACCACTCATTAAGCAATCGTTTAAAAGTACAAGTGAAACACAAGTAATATTTAGTTCAAGAATTACGAAAAGAGAAAATACTTGTGGCGGTGTTGCATGATGCATTAAAGAAAATGTTAAATGAAAAACCTCAATATATACTATTTTAAATGCCCGTACTTATCAACACACAAGTTTAAGAGAGAAAAAAATTGGTCGAGAGAAAAATTTACGATGCGGAGTGTTGCAAGAAACAAAGTTCAAAAAATAAGTAGAGCACTAGAAATGCTGTTGGTAGCATATTGATTATGATGTTGACAAGGACTTTGTGAGATCTGCGGTGGGGCTCAGAAATGATGGGAAAAAGCTCGACGTTCTCATGGAATAGTAAATAGTAAAATGCTCCACTTTTTAAAATGCATACAGAGTTCAATACATTTTGTGAATGCATACAATGGTGAATATGCATGGGTATTCGATATCCGTGTGGAAAAATTTGATGTGACGCAATTCAACTTTTTTTTCGACACAGTCGGAGAATGTGAAGGAGAAGAGCCCTTCATCATCATCAGCACAACTTTACTTGAATTTATTATTCCCGCATGGGCGGATGATTGCACAACAAAAATGTATAGGAACTCAGTTACTTTCCCTCTTATTCTTTCAAGCCATGTTTTTATCATACACATGTATATATGTATTATAGTAACAAAAGGAATAATTACTGTCAGTGGCGATTATAATGAATATTGAAAACGAAAAAAGGAAGCAGAAGGGGACGTATAAAAATAGGTACTTGTTTTGTTTGATTTTTTATCCCTTCTTCTTTTGCTCTTAATGAAATTGTATGCCATTGAAAATCGCCGGCTGCAGTTGAGAGAGGTGGAAGAAAAACGAAAACATTGCATTGCATGCAAACTTCCAAACAATCATGCAATATGAAGGGAAGCCATGATCCAACCAAGTCTCACAGCAAAAGCAGGGCACCGACCCTTATACATTTTTATACATGACAACTTTTCTCACATTCACATCCATCTCACCCCCTTCTTACCTAAGTTGGTTTCATGGAGGTTAAGGTTTTTTTTTAGTTCATGGTACAACTTGTTACACAAGTCAACTATATTCGGAATTACGTTATTTCCTTTCATAGAAAATGAGTTGTTATGCAATGTGTACAATGGCATGATGTTTTGGTTACAGATCTGTGTAGTTGGTGGTGAATTGTGATGATGGAATTTGACACTTACATACTTGACCTGCTTAAAGGATCAGATCAGAGAGATAGAAATATATATGAATGCAGATACGCAATCTTTTCAGTGAACTAATAAGCAAGAGCAGTGACCCGGTAGCGAAGAAAGTCATAATATTCTCCGACTTAACATTTTTCTTGTAAAAGTATTTGCTGTCATCTCTTGGCCGGATATATGAAGACAAATGGGTCTCCCGAGACTTTGTAAAAATGAAATACTCAATGAGTAGGAAAAACTCAAATCTTATTGATAACTTCACTACTTATAAATGTTAAAGAGAATTTTACGTACATCTAAAACTACGCAAACTTTTAAAATTCCTGACAAATGCTCTTTGTTGCTGTTGATATAATATGTACGCATGCGTAGACGTAGAATATTTCATTTGAACGTTGAGTCACGGATCCATTCGCACTTTTGTGTGGAAAGTGAGTGCTAAAGCGCATTAAAATGAATGATACGTAATTGCGGCTGATAGAGAGAAAAAGAAGTGTTATTGCGTGAGATTGTATGGAAGTGGTGGGGGATGTGAGATTTGCCATGCCAAATGCTTACACACATTCAACTTACCACAGTAAAAAAGTAACATAGCGTGCCATAACATATCCATATATTTAATTTTTTCATGCAAGTTATAAAAATGCCTGCACATGCATGTTTATTGGTTGTTGGATACTTTTTTGTGCATTTAAAAATAATCCAATGAAGGTGGACTCTTGCCTTGTATTTCTGCTATCTGCGTTTCTTCAATTTCAAAATATATTCTTTCGGTGTGTGAATAATGACTTGAGTTGTAAATCTTGAAAAACACACTGCATCAATAACAATGAGTGTGCGTGTACTTGACATTACTCCGGTGTGTAACTAATATTTTATATACGCCCGAGATATGTGATCGGCCGGCTGCTTGGTAAGATGTGTTGTGTACACAGTTGAAAATAAAGTTTGCTTTAGCAAAAGGGTCGAAATTTTTGTCTGATGGACGACTGGACAAAAAAGAGACATTTCTATAAATACGCATTTTCTTTTTGTATTGGGATGACAAAGAAAAAAGAGGTACGGGTATGACGCTGCTGGCTGGGTTGAAATTGTCACAGAATAAGACTGAGAAGATGCAGCTCTGACTTCAGTTACTTTTCCATCATCATTATTATTGTCATTTTTGTCTCTTCATCTGATGAGGTTGCAAAGTCGCCAGGTATGTGGCTGTAGATGGTAAAGGAAGAAATATGTATGACACTTTCGGGGGTAGACATGACGTTGGAAAAATGTATGACTCAAGAAAAGGCAAAAATGCTTAATGGCTACAGACCTTCAGCTGATTTCGGCCCTTTGTGGAAATAAGGAACAAGATGAGTTGACTTCAACTTGTCCCATAATAATAAAAGGAGTTGCCTTTCTCATCCTAAAATTAATGACTTCGGAGTGAATTGCTTTGAAATAAAAATGCTTTGACATTTCTTTCTCAGCTCTATGAAATGAATACTGTATGGATCAACGTTTTCCAGGTATCTGTTTTATGGATGTACACAGTTCACTATGCTGGTGTGTCTTGTATATACACATGATTTAAAAAAGTTATAACTGATAAGTGAAAAGCGTGGTTTGTGTGTGGTTGACAAAAATATGAAAGATTCATGAGAAAAAGTAAATATTTTATTTAACTTTTGCAACGACGGAGTGAATGCCTCAGACACAATGCTCGAACAATTGTTTAATGATTTCATTACAACATGACGTTAAAATATTTGTCTAGCAACTTTCGTGTATGTAATTTGGTACGACTTGTACCGTACAAGACGTTGTTAAAGTTGACTCTCATTGTTCACAAGTTAATTCGAAAAGCATGAAATTTTCAAGAAGTCCTGATCTAGGAACGACGAGAATCGGTTTCAATTGTGCAAATACATACGTTGGCGTTTAGATTCTAACAAAAATTTGAGTAGATCACAAATATTATATTTGTTGCTTATCTTTTATTGCATCTTTGTTTAAATAAAGTAACCTGATTAATTGACTATTTAATATATTCCAAATTTATATTAAATTATACAGTTGAATTATTACGTTTTACATTTTTTAATTTTCATTGTGACGCAGGCAGGGGAGATCGTCAGTGTCAGAAAAGCCATCATTATAGCACCAAATGTTCCATTTCGTTTCATCTTCTTTTGTGACGAGGACAGACATTAAATTGGAATTTCTATCAATTTAATGTTGAATCGTAATAGGAATAATTGCGTTTTTTCTACATTAGCAGAAGCCAAAGCTTTTAAGAATGTTTCAAAGTGCAATGGCATCAGTCTCGCCAGTCACCTCAAACTTACCTTCTGTTCCTGAATTTGCCACTTGCCATTAGGATTAGCAAATAAATCCTTTAAAATAAAGGACTTTTTTTTGCTAATCCTGGTTCAAAAAATTACTCTCGTTGGTCAGCTGTTGTTTTAGCTGATTTTACACCGATCTCGATAAACGTATCGGGGATATTGCCATTGTTTTTGCAAATTAATGACTTTGTGTATATGAGGAGTATCGTCTGGCGTGGCAGTTGCTGTTACAATTACGATGTAACATGCATATAATATTATTTTTGCGTACTTTCTTGATTGCTACATAGCCAAAAATCAAGATTTTTTTTTATTTAATGACCAATGACCAGATCAACTACTCCTCCTAGCTGGCTGCTGCTGGCTCCTGTTTCTGATAATCTGATAGTACGGGTTAACTGGTCTCCCAAGTTTTCCAAAATCTGTTCCATTTTTTACCACCGTCATAGACAGCAGCAGTCAAAATAATAGATACATAGATCATTGATCATATCATATCAATTTCTTAAATTACACCATGTGTGTGGACTCTGTGGAAGCGAACCGAACCTGGTCTTTGGCCGCACTGCTTTTACCTTAATAATATAGCTGTTAATCACAAAGAGCAATCTTTTTCTCAAATCTGTCCACTTCAGTATCTTGTAAGGCACATCTTTTAATTTTTATGATGATTAAGTGCTACATTCAAGAATTATAAAAGGTGATAGATAGCAATCACCTTTAGCTTTTTACATTTAATTTGCAAAGAATTTGAATCTTTTTTATTTCAATAATGATGCCCATTTATTATTATGAGGATATAAAATGGCCCTGGCCCTACCTCTTGCCTAAATGTTACAATTTATTATGCGGTAGGTGAGCAACAAGTGTTTAAATGCTGTATGGTCAGTCCACTTTGCCACTTCTTCTGTCAGTGCAAAAAATCATACATAGTCGTTTGTCACCACTACTGCCATTATCATAATCATAATGAGCATCAGCACTCAAGTGATCAGTAAAAAATACTAACCTGCGTTTTATTACATAGGTACTCATACTTATCATTATCAGCATTAAGGCTAAATATTTTACTTGAAAATATTTAAAACATTTTCATTATGATTTTAGTAGACCAGATAACTCATCAAGTAAAACACCGGTCTTACCACTATCATACCATATGTTGCAATGAAATAATCTCAGTGAAATTCTTCACCACTTTTCGATAATCGCTGGTTACACATTTGAATTTTTTAACGGTTGGAAAAAACATTAGAATTTTTTTTTGCTTGTACTCGTTCGTATTTAAGACCACCAGCCTGCAATATTTACAAAGAATTTACAATGCACACATAACATATTTATTCGCGATATCAAAAGCCCGGTCTTGGACATTTTACGTAGACATGAACATGAAAAGTTGTTAATTAAAACAAAATCTATCGATTTTTGCTGCTAGTTTAGTTGTTCTTGTTTTGCGTTTCTTTTTCAAACAGCAGTTCAAACTTGGTTGAAACCTATGCTCATTTGGCTTTTATAAACTATTAACAAACTATTACACCCTTTTATCTTCCTCTTTCAGTGGCATTTTTTAACAAACATCAGCCACATCATGTAAAAACATCATTTGTCTGCTTCTGATTTAAATTTTCTCGGCTTACCCTTCCCCTTTTTTAATTTTTTTTCACCACATGGAATAATTTTAATTCATAAAATTTAACTTTATTTTTTCTCTTTTTGCAGAGCGCAAGGAAAATCAACTACTTTCCATCCGTTTATTCGTACTTACACATGAGGTGGAATCATCATCGGAATAATTAAGATGCGACTTGCTTAATTAGAGAGGTTGGTGGCTGGCACCGGCTCCACTGCGGACTACTGCTGTTCCTTTTTAAAAATACGTATGTACCTGATAAACATTTTTTATTATTCTTGTAGATTTTTTTAAGTTGCAATAATTACTGCTGTGATGATGTAAAAATGAAGAACATGGGCATGTGCATGTATGTACACACGGAAATACATAAAGTTGTGCCCTCATTCATGATATATACATACTTTCAAGTTAATAATTTTTATTATGATGACGTGTAAATGTCGAACAGATAAATAATGCATATTTTTCTCATACTCTTCTCGTCTCGTCATCTGCTGCAGTTTTTATGACTGTTGTTGATGTGCTGTGATTGTGATAAGATGATATATTATTATTAGTTAGATGATTAAAAAAACAAAAGCTGTTTAGTGAATTCAAACATTGTTTCACAAAAATTTGCATGAATGATGATGATGAAAATGTTGCTGATATAATGATGAATATCGTGTTTCTCCCTTGTAGCAAAGTTTTAGATTTAATAGGTGCGTTTCCACATTTCCACACTCTCTTCATTTTCACTCGTTTAAAAGAAACGAGAGAAAATTCCTTGACTGGTCGGTATCTCAATTTTTTTGTAATGAAAATATTGCCTCAAACTAAATAAAAATGATAATGATGAGATACAAGTCCGAAAAGTCAAGTCAGCCTACTTTTTTTTGTATGTTTTTCGATAAGATTGATTTTGCACAAAAATATTATAATGATAATCTCGTGAAGGAATGCAAAACCTCAAAGCATTGTTTCATTAATATGTTTATCTTTCACTTTACTTAACTTCTCGTGTGTTTGATGGATCGGAAAAGTAAAGGATTTGATGAGCTGTTATAAGGTGTCCTACTGTGAGTAAATGAATATATGTGATTGCTCCCGTGTTAGATTATTTGGCCGTGTGCTTCCCATATATCCTTCAAGAGATTCCGAAAGATGAAGCACGTACAAAGGGTTAAAAAGTCATCACGAAGAAAATTATGATTATCTCACATCCACCAAGTAGTCTTTACTTTGTCTTGTTAGTAAAGTAGCATGCTGTTTAAGTTAAATTAAAGACAAGTAGAAAAACATGGAAATATTTTACAACTCTTTTGTTTCTTGTCGGTTTCTCCTCTGTGTGAGTATCTGTGTAAAATCAGCAGACGGATAGCATCAAGAATACAAATAAGGCAGTATTGTAACAGATTACTGTACTAGTAAATTAACTAAACGCGTTAAAACTCAAAATTGTATTGGTTTTCAAAGATTTTTAATTTCGTAAAAAAAACAAAATAATATTTCATAAAAGCCTACCTTCTATCCAGGTAGAGATGATGTACTGCAGTGGTAATTACCCCTTTTGGGCATTTTCAAGCAAAAAAACTGGGTACTTAATTGGAAGAGAAAAAAAACGTTTAAAAGGTTAATCTTTTACGTTGTGTTGTGCCAATCGTAAAAAAATGTGTCTTGTCCTCGCAATCGATGATCGTATGCTTCACTTCAAAAGAAAAAAAGAGATGATATACAGCCCACAATAAAGTGTTTAAGAGAGAAGAGGAGGTGATATGCTCAGGTCAAAAATGAAGTCAAGCTGTGCTTTAAGAAGCTGAACACTGAACAGTTGCATGGAATTCTTGTCTTGTGTATGATGTGGCAAAGAAGAACGTGCCCTTCGTCGCAATAAACGACTGATCGACAGGTGTGTAATACGTGCGATTTTTTCTGGTCCGCTGTCATTTTTTTTTCTTTTTTCGGACAGATAGCTGGCGAGAAGATCAGTTCAACTCTTCTTTTTTTCTACTCATCTCTATCGGTCTTCTTCAAGTTTTTTTTATTATAGCTTATATAAGTATAGTATAAAAAAAAGTAGCAGAAAACTGTGCACCATTTGGTCAGATCAAAGTTCCCGAGATGAAGAAGAAGCAGAAGAAGAGCTATTAAAAGGAAGAAAATTGAACAGAATAAGTTACTGTTTTGCTATTATGAACTATACGAACAAGAAAACTGTGTCTATTTGCCATAAAGAAAAACATAATCCAGTAGTTCAAAACTACTTTTACTTCAGTAGTTCGGGCATTAGTAAGGAGAAGGAGCACAGGAGTGGAGTAATAGAGGAGCAATAATAATAATACTTTAGTTAACAGATATAGCCACAGGTTGAAAAAAATAGGAAGACAGAAAGAGAGATGAGCTTTATAGGAGGAGATCATCATGATCATCATGAAGAGTCAGACTTTTGACTCTCTCCCCGGTCATCATAGCATGTTTCGTCTTCTTCTGCGTCTTGTCTGTATATCTGTATGTGTACTTATCAATGACCACCATAATGGCAGCAGAAAAAAATGAACTGAGCAGCTGTTGCTTGTTTTTTCCTGGTGCTCTTATTATTAAAAAACCAGGCAAGGTCTTTTTCAGAGCAACAGATGACCAAAAAGATGATCATCAGAATGACGCTGTTCAAAACGACGCTGATGCCTGATGCTCTTCATCATGTTTCTTTTGGCTGCTTTCTTTTTTTTCTTCGTTGAGATGAGTTGTCTGCTGAACTTGCGGCGAAATTAAGAAGAGTTCATGCATGGCACGAGCACAAGTTCAAATCATGTTTGGTTTTTGGATTATGGACAGCATTTTGCTAGCCTGGTCTGGTCAAACCAGGCTAGACCGAATATTTTAAAAATCCGTATCTGAAAAGTTTCAAATGGAGCCCTATAGCTTAGATCTTCTTTCTACTCTGCAAGTAATAATGATGATGTACTTGTACCAGCCAGCCCATTAGTAGCCCATCATTTTTGTAGTAAAGGTTGCATGCAAATGCTTCTGCTCGCATGTATGATTGCCTACCTACACGAATGCATTACACAATATCCCAATCACATTAGAATCCCTGATCCAGCAGCAAATCGGGAATTTTTATATTGGGATATTTTTATTCTCTCCTTTTTGAAAAGCTCATCAAGTGCTAAATCATTTGCAAGCTGTTACTCTATTATTATCAGTTTTTTGGTCTTGACCAGTTTTTTACTGGCTATTTTGCATCGGTTATTCTTATTACAGATGCATGCACTTTTTTTATTGCTGATTTGCGACTTTAAGATTCTAAACTAAACTATATCATCATCATCATCATCATCGTAGCCTGTCTGCAACAATAGGTATGCATTGTTTATGCGTAGAATAAACTTGCTATTTTCTGTTCTCCATAAAATGAAAATTATTAGTTGGATCACTGGATTACATTACAAATGTGGAGGCTTGATGAATGATGCATGACAAAAAGTATCGCTAACCGGCTACTTTCATAGAACGTGGATTTTTCGATCTAACCAGATTGGATCATGCTCAGGTAACAAAACGGCTAACTTTTCTAGATTTTTTTTCTAGATCCTGATTTTTTTTTCCTTGTAAAAATCAGTAGCATTCCTGGTGGTACTTCCAATGATAACTATACTCAAGTACAATGAAGGGAAAAAACGAGCAGACGAAATCTTCTGAGATTTCTCCGATTGACCATCTGCTCCCCCTCCTGTTTTTTTTTGATCTGCATGTCACAGGAGAAGTGAACCTTTAACTTTTTTCGCTGATTCTTCTAAAAAGTCCACAAATTCATGGCAGAACGGCAACATGAGCAGCTCAAGATTAAAAAATCACTTTCTGAATTTTTTCGGTTTTAGTTAATCATTTATTTAGCCACCGCAACTTTACAAACTGCCACTGCTGTTGGTCTTCTGGTCAATAAAGACGCAAAAAGCAGTAGTCGCCAATTGTCCAATCTTTTTGTAAAAAATAAGATTAAAATTGCTCAGCAATCAAACTGCTTTACATTATGATAAAAAAATTATGCAGACCAGTTCACAATTGAAACAAAGTATACACATTATAATGACACTAAAGATAAGGGTATTAATGCGTTCATAAATATGCAGCTTGTGTAGAGCACATTATAAAAATGACTATAGTTTTTTGAAAAAAGAAATCCAATCAGAGCACTTGTAAAAAATCTTTCTCTTATACTTGATACGTGATACACATCAGTCAATCTACATCTCTTAATGACATGATGACTGGTGGTCAGCGGTAGTAGCTGTTAATTTTTTTATGATACTGGTAGCAGCAATTGGCACATGCATTCTCAATCAGCTATCATATCAGATCACATTCCTTTATTTCAATAAAAAATATTATATTATGTATGATAATGATGGATGAACTGGATTTAGATAAAGATAAAATCACTTGGTATGCGATGCCACAAAAACAGCAGAAAATTGAGCAACAGTTGTTGTTTTTTGCACAAAATTTGCTCGAGTGTTAATAGACTTTGATTTAATATCGCAAATAAATGCGGTGGTGGTACACTTACTAGCCATGTCTCTATAATTATTCCCTGGAAAATTGAAACGTGGAATTTTACTGATTCTTCTATACGCATACTTGCTACCTGTTAACTTTTCCCTTTGTTGCAGTAACGCCAGTAGTAAATTCGAAAATGCCATTAGGCTTTAGTATAGTCATAAAAATCAGGCTTGCTGCTGGAAAATAGGTGGTGTGGAGTGTGGAGCCAGTTATAAAATTGAATGTAGATAAAATGTACTAGTGACTTTTACTATTCATTTAATGTAAAATATTGATCTGCTCCTAAAAAATATTTTGCATATGGCATACCCAAAGTCTTAATCTGTTTTTTGGTGAAGGTAAGAAGATGAGACAACTCAAAGTAGGATTAAAAGTAGTCCCTTAAAACAGTTTACTTTTAGAACTATGAATATCCCGTGTATCAAGTTGCAATTTTCAGATTTTGCAAAAAGTTAAATTTTTTGCAGCAGAGGGAAGAAAATGATGCCTGTTGCTTTCTTTTCTTTAGGCACTTGAATTGAACAGTCGGTCCAACTGCTGTTGCACAGATTTTTGCACAGCAAAAACTGAACGACATATGTGCATGTACTTTAGTTTGATTTGTGCTAAATATATGTAAATTCAAGAGTTTAAAAAATATGCATACGCAAACGTCAGAAAGGAAAATGGTCATATGGCCTTCAGGAGTAATAAAAAAGGCCTGAATTGACTTTGAAGAACGAACTGGATGTATTGTTTTAATGTGATACATTTACATACATTGATGTTGATGGATGCTGAGTTTTTTTTTGTATAAAGTCATTGTTGTCTGTTGCAATTTAGGTACAAGGTGTGCAATGCACATGTCGTGTTTTTCTTGTTACCAAAATATACCAGAAGAAAAAAAAATCGGTCTAATTTTTCTTGAATAAAATAAATGGTGTCGGTTTGTGCTAGACAGAGAGGTTGATGGATCATCAAGAAGCTATTCAGAGATTAAAAAGTGTCTATAAACTGATCTGAGCAAAAAAGTGTTTTGGGTACTGTGAACTGTTGATGTGATCAGATTTTTTCTTCGTTTTTCAAGGTTACCTTATATCATTTTCGCATACTTCTAATAGGTGTTGATATAATTGACATGTCTATTTTCTCAAAAAAAAATCATCCAATAAAAATTTCTCTCAAATTTACTCAATGCTAATAAAATGTTGGTAATCGTATTGATATGGACAACTTGTTGACAAGTTACGCTCGTATGTTACATATTATACGGTCATATACGACTTCATGACATGACATAACAGAAGCAGTAAAAAAAGAGAGAAAAAATCTGTAACAGGCCAACATATTTATGTGATGGAGGAGTGTCGGTGGTGGTGAAGCAGGTTTTACTTCAGAGTTTACATTTCTTGTGCCATGTGTCCATTCACTTAGCTTACTTGGGTGCTTATTTCAATAATAGGAAAATCTAAGCACGATTTGATAATTATTTTTTACAATGTCAACGACATGACAAGATCATGGTGTTCACTGTCTACAATGTGGTCTAACTTCACTTAATGCAATAACAACAATCAAACAACGATGGCATCCAAAATAATACACAACTTTTAGCAGATAAGCCCTCAGCCCTACCCGCTCATCATCACCATTTTGATGCAAAGTGCTTCTCCTTTTTGCTCTGCATTTCACAGTTTTTCCCTTGTGAACTTATATTACTGTGTACTAATACTCTTTTAAATTCTGTGAAAAGTAATCTAATTGCCAATCCTGTTAAATTGCTGTTGATTTCAGAAGCAAAAAGGTTTGTATAAACGAATGAAATAGTTTTAGTAAAAATGTTATAATAATTAAAGGAATGCCGCCATCAGAATGCTTTTCATTGTAGTCAAAATTCTACCTTTATTTCGTAGAAATATAAAAATGTGACCATTGACCATGATTAAAAGATTTTGAAAGAAAAATATGAACTGTTAAATTGAAATTACTTTGTGCACTCCCGTTAATATGCGGAATGCTGTAGTTGTATGCAAAACTACACTGCAGAGTCCATTGCAACAGTTTACAATTTATGGTGACAACAATAAAAAACCCTAGGAGGATTTAAAACGGTGTGATTTGCATAGACATAGGCATGCATGTAAGAAAAGTTTTCTATCGCCACACTTTAGATGAGCTGTAATTTACGACAAGATGCAAATTCGAATTAAAAAATTATGATGATGTTCTTGAATCTTGATCCTTTCGTGTTGTAAACTGTAATACATGTCAAGCATCACCACAAGACATGAACTCTAGGATGTGGAAGATGAACACAAGGAATGTAGATTTACTTATGAAGTGAAAGTACGTATCTTGAGTTTAGTTTATTTTCTTCATTACTCAAACAAGGGTATTATTATTTAAAGTATGTTTACAGTAGCCAGTAAACAAAATATTTTTTACTAATGTACAAATGCAATTTAAGTCTTGTACAACAGAATCACTTGACATGCATTAATACGAAATAAAACAGCGGGGGAGCGCATAGCAAAGCAATATTAAAAATGACTTTGGTGGTGGTCCAAAATGTCATGTTTTACTGAATACGAAACGCACTTTTTTACTTGTTTAAGTTATGTGCTTAATTTGTAATGATGTTTGTAAAACATACATTCCTTCTTGGCAGGGAATATTATGTATGTTTTTGGAGTTGGCCTTGTGGTCTTTTTTTGATTTGCTCTAGAAAAAAGGATTACAAGGCAGATTGTGTAATTTGCTCAAGAAAGTGCACAGGTACAATACAGGAAGCAAGTACGCTAACCCTCTGGTTTTTTGAACATTTTGTTTGTTAAAAGTCGACTTCAACTTCCAGGAAGGAAATTGTAAGATGCAAGTTGCGTAAGTATTACGTTTACGTGTTTACTTCAACTTGACACATGCCTCTCTACTCCACTCATAATAATCAGCAACATTATCATTATCATCACTGTAATATGATGAACCTTTTGTTTGACCCCTGGGTGAAATTCCTCTTGAGATTTTGATCGTCACCATCATCATCATGTTGATTATTATCACATGAGTTGGTAAACAATAAATTTATTACTTACATTGATGATGATGATGACGGGACCTCTTTCAAAATTTCTGTTTCATTCAGCTCTGCGTAAAAAAAACAGAATAAAAAATGTGATCTCATCTGATTATATTCTCCATTATCAGGTTACAGTGCATTTTTACATCAATCACTGCAATCGAACAACGTGAAACATAATTTTACATGTCACAAATTGTTGTACAGTTATAAGTACGTTTGAATTCATAAGATATGCATTTAATCTCCAGGTTGGCTTTGATTTCTGTTTAACTCCATGTTGAAGTGTAGGTTTTATAATCTTCCTTGAATAGTGACTTATGTAACAAGAAAAATAGTAAAGTAAAACCAATTATTAACGAATGACAGCACTCATAAAACAGAAGCTACTATGTTCACCTGCCGATTTTTCGGGTTATTATTCAAAGAATCAAAAATCACAGATAAATATGCGGGTTTAGTTTTTTTACATTTATGTACCATTCTGTTGGGCATGTGAAACAATTTCTTAATCGTTCAGCATTTAAATGGCTTGTACCTCTCTGTATCATACAGGAGAACGTTTACAACATCTCTCATCTGCTCATGTCTCATGCCCATGTGTCATGTAAAAAGACCAGAGTAATGATGATGACGATTATGATCATTATATGATTATTAAGATTGTTTCATGTCTATGTGCCATTTATTATTTGCAAATCACAATAAAAAAAATCTCAAGTTCTTCAGCTGCTGCTTCTTCAAGGATTACATTTTCTAATGCTACGATTTAAGAAGACAAGAACAAGACAAGTTAAGTGTATAATCGGCATAGCTGACTAGATAATAATGGTAGCAAATAAAAATAAAAAACTGAAAGTTACAACCAAAAGAACAACAATTAGTGCACTTGTTTCTTTCATCTTTTGCGACAATGGCTTTACACATTACATTTATGGCCATGCTTTGAACATAAAAGTGTAAAACTTGTGCACAGTCCATTCATACAAATGTGAGTATAATTTAATTATAATTTTATAAGGGGTTGTAAAAAGGATAATTGTTAATTGCTCACGTAATAGTAATAATGATATGTCCAGCCTACTCAAATGGAGTAAGTATTGATAGTTGATGGCACAGAATACGTGCGTTTTCTGCAATAATAAACGTCAACGCTCACAGGTGGAGAGCACATGAAAAGCTCAAAGGAATTCCACTCATGAAAAGCGCACCTTGAAACATTGATTTTTTTTTGCCGAAGAGTCTTTTTTCCATGTCCATAGCTGCTAATTAGCCTGACAGCTTGATGAGTTTTTAAGGATAAGAGATATGGATATTGGCAGTTTGATCATCATTTATTTGTTCCGTCCTATCATTCCTTGGTGTACTTATGCTGGTATGTCGATATTTCAATCGAAACGAGATTTATACTTGAGTCATCATCATATCATATTCGCTGTAAAGATTACAATCACAAACTCTTTTGTAAACCTCACATGCAGAGAGGGGAAAATTTGTGCTGTAAAATAAATAGTCAGATGGTAATCGGAGAAAATAATGCTTACGCACTAATAAAATAGCTTTGCATGATCTCGCAAGATTGTCAGCAGAAAAAAAGAAAGCAGTGAAGATAAAAATGATGAAGTGCGCAATGCCAATGGCTAACATTCTTAAGTTGTACACACGCACCTCTCTAAAGATTACAATTATGTTAAAAGTTTTTATTAGCATGGCATTATGGTCAATGGCCTACCCTGAGACTTGATCTATCTCTTTGAGCAAAACAACTGTTGTTGTGAGTCCGTGTCCTTTTTCTTAGAAGAGATCACTTCCAAAAGATAATGGAAAGTTCACGAGTGTGCAGCAGCAGAGGTTTCATATTGTTGTGAGGGAGCAGAAAAAAAAGATCCTTGAATCATTTATTGGCTCTCTTATTATTCGACTTGGCTTAAGGCGAACAGGATGACATGTGCTCCTTGCATTAATTCTTTGATGGGTTGCACAGGCACATCTTGTCATGATGCCATGTCCCTTAAAAAGTGATCATCAACATGGTCATTATTTTATCATCATCTGCTGCCACTGTACAGCTGATGCTTTTCTCATCTTTACAGAAATAAAATCCATGCAAAGAGAAAAGTACTGATATGATGATGATGATGACAATGAAAAGAAAATTGGTTTGGTGAAACAGTTGAAGTTGGTGCGTGCCTCAATGTAATAATAAAAATGCTTTTGTTAATTTATCAAAATAAAATTTTACTGGGTAAACGTAAACTGCTGCTGTTCTCATTTTCAAAATCTTAAAGCTGGTACCGTAAAAAATATATTTCATAGCGTCTGCTGCGACTACAACATGCTGCTGTTATGCTGCTTTTATTTGAAATAATCACTATCGTTTAGATCCACAATGCATTATTAATTTCTTTTTCTTCTTTGTCAAAAAACACATTGTGTGGAGTTTTACAGAGAAAAAATCCATACCTTCTTCTCTTTTATTACGTTATACACAAAAAAGTAAGCCATAATGCAAGAATGGACGTCAGCGACATCACGCCATGCCAGACTATGTGCAGCAGGGTACATTACGTTTTATGCCAGGTAGAAAATCTCTCATTTTTAGGTCTATTCCATTCAAAAATGGACAGGTGTGGATTCTGGAATATAATGCAATGCAACCCAGCCAAATAAATAGCAGCACCTTTTCAATCCATTCCAGCACAAGCGTGAGCTCCCCGAAAATCCTATACTGTTCGTCTGCTGAATTTTTTAGGGATTGAAATTTGGAACTGCTGCTATTATTTGCTCAAAGTCTCAAAGAAAAGATAAAAAGGGAAAAGTGAGGAACAAACGGGAGTAGCACTGGTAGAGATGGACATATAGTGGAAGAAGGGTCGTCCTCGTCGTCGCTTTGAAATTGAAAATGACGATGAGGAGCAACCGGCATAATCATCATCATCATCGCCCATCTTTGTCTTCGACGTGAATAATGCAGTAACAGCAGCTGGCGGATGACGACGATGATGAAATGAAGGTTGATTTGATGCATTGCATCTTTTACCTTTTGAGGAGGACGATGATGATGATGATTATGAACTAGGTACATCTATCCAAGCAGTTTAGTTTAGTAATAACAAGTATGTATAATAGCCAAGGTGGGTAAGATAGGTAGGTAGTTAAAACCTGGATTTTAGGTGTACAAACATCATAACATCATATTATGCAAAGTATTTTACATTTTACAGCTATGCTATATGCTATATAGTATATGTGCTTCAATGAGATGATGTTTGAACATATCGTGTAATAAATAGCTTTGGTCCCCAGTTTATTTTTTTGGTGTGGCATGTGTTGTGTTTTGCTGCTTTATACTTACTCTAGTCTACCCGACAAGATAACAAAAGTGACTGCGTCTCCAGCAAGCAGTAGATCCCGGAATAAATGACTCTTTTATGTATGTGTATATTCCCGTGAATTGCGATTAATCAGCAGCCACGGAGAAGTCGAGTCGGGTTTAAGAGAGATTATGATAGAGCTACCGTTCCTCCGAAGAAGCACAAAAAACTGGAATATTGCTGCTATACTCTCTGAAAGCTTTACTCAACAGTTTTGTTTTGAAAGCTGTTGTGTGTGTGTGTGTGTCACTGCAACAGGCAATGATGATAGTGATTTTATTCCGATGAACGAATCATTTGGTTTTGGTTGTTGCGCACAAATCATAATAAAAAGTTGGGGAATGGAATGAAATGACAATTTTTGAAAAAAGGGATTGCTCCCATCCCAGAGTCCCAAAAAACTCACCTTCGTAAATTTCCAGTAAGGGAGACTCGACTCTCGACAACTGCAACAAAAGCATGATCAAAAGTAAAAACCAGGTAATATATTTTAATCCTTGGAAAAAAATGGCAGTTGCTATTTAGCTAGTAGGGTGTGCATTTTGGATGGGGAAATAAAAGAGTGAAATGGAAAAAAGCAACTGTTGCTGCACATGCCATTTAAATAAAGTATACATTCCTTTGCTTGCACTCTCTCTCACAATCGCAATCACAAAAGAAAATCTTGATTTTTTTTCATTTCCATTATCGTCCAGATATCATTCAGCTGTTGCTTCTGGTCTGGTTATCTCTACCGGTTTACTGTTTTTTTTTGTATTATGGTTTAGGCCACAAGAACTGTTTGTATGCTTGCATGATATGATATCCAGTTTTCGGAAGAGGAAGGAAGGAAGAGAGAAGTTTATATAAAACGGTTTAATAATAAGCAATTGTAAAATGATGTGTGGATAACAGTTTTATAGCCCGAGCCCGGGGAGAAAACGAGTGCAATAATAGGGGGAAATGTTTTCATGTGGAGGAATTTTTCGTTTGTACAAAAGGCGGATAAGCAATGCTGCTAAAGTTGAAATGGCAGTTGAGTGAAGTGGTATTTAAAGAGATGCCAACGAATGATAATAAAATTGAATGACATGATATGATACAGATATCGGTCTAGTTTGCACACAACTGAAATATTATCAACTGTTGAGAGTGGAACTTGTACGGGAATTCGTTTAAAGTGCATGTTTTTGCGCGTATAAGCATAATTTACATTTAAACATTGGCCCCAGTGGCATTCTCTCGTATAGCTTTCGGCATTTCTTGATGGAATGAAGGAGGAGTTTAAAGTAAGAGGAAAACATTTATACTTACCGGAAAAATGAAGTTTCAAACTTGTATATTAATTGTTGCTCTTCATTCTTTGCTTGGCGATTTGATTAAAGAAACGAAATAAAAACAAGGAACCTTATCACATTTGCTCCTGTCCTGGAGAAAATAGGTAGTTTATTTGATTTTGGCAGAAATTACATGCTTCTTCTTGTATGTATTTGGAGCTGGGGCCATTGGTGCCGGCGGTGCTATGTAAAATTTAATGCAAAACTGATAATGTGATAACATTACACGAAACATAAAAGAAGTGGATTAATCGATTAGTTGTTTTCAAGACAAGTCGACATCTTATCATCTTCTTTTTTGCTAACAAGGTGCTCGCTTTTGATGTGAGTAAAGAAAAAAAGTTTGAATTTAATGTTTTTGATTTGTCTTTAGTTTCTTGTTCTTTTGAGCTGGAAATTAGTTCCGCTTTTTCATGTTCAAATCAAAATGAGTGTAAATGATTGCTGAGATACTCAAAGTATCGGGAATGCTACCGGCTATGAGGAATAAATTTTTTGAAGTTTATTTGACGAGCGGATAGATAGAAAGCTTGATTTTTTTTTCTCTCAGATAACATAAAATGCTTAATACAGTATTTTTCACATTAACACAAAAAAAATTCCCGAAGTGTTAGTATGGTCTTCTTACAATTATGAATTATACTTATGCTTATGCATGATCATTATTATCTTGTTAGGAACTCGGCTAATAACTAGGAGTCACTCAAAGTTAATCATATCATATCAAATCATCCAATTGCACTTATCATCATCAGCCAAGCCAGGTGAATCCGGAAAATGAATTTTACTCATCGAATAAAAAGCGGCGTATCCTCCTTTTGATTAAATTTATTGCTTGTTTCCCTGCATCAAATGAACACTCTTTGATTTGATACCAAAACCATTTTAATGGCCAAAAAAATGCCGAACAGAAAATCAGTAAAGTAGAATTATTACAGGAAGAGAAAGAGATGCGCGGTGCCATAATGTTATCATATCGTTAACTTTTTTATAATGTTCTTGCGTGCACGCAAAACGCATTTACTTCAGCAAATATTATACGCATTTTTTCCATATCATTCTCTGAATTGATTTGACTACATTGCTGTTTTCTATACTGCACGTTTTGTTGTTCTTGCTCGATAATTTGAAACTGATTTCAAGAAAGACAGAATCAGAAGAGAAGATAAGTGTGTAGTATGTCTCTAAAATCGTGATGTTTCAAGTGAGATGATGACCATGTTTGTACAAAAATGTATGCACTTAAATATAACCATCAGTTAAGAGTAATCACATCATCTCAACATTTGAAATAATTTGAAATGAAGTAGTGCAGTCGTTCATTTTGATTTTTTTTTAACTACAAGTAAGCTTTTGTTTTTGGTTGAACCTAATAAGCAGGTTTTTAGGTAGATGTGTTAGTGTTTTCCAGTTCACTGTTCACTCATTAATTTAGAATTTAACAAGAGAAAGAAATAAAATGTGCAAAGTAATTTTCAATCGGAAAAGAATTTTCAATAAATTGATTTTAGTCATAGTCATCATCATCATCTTGATTAGAATGATGGGGTTTAATTAAACCTTTGCGGTGAGACTCACAATCATCATCAGTGAGCACTCAAGTACGCATTCAAGTGAAAAGATCAATTGGTAAGGTTGGTTGGTTGGTCAACATCACCGGTGCGGTTTCATTTTTAATAAAATTGCAGGTAGCCAGCCACCACATTCATCAGCCAGTAAAGTATAAAAGTAATATTCAAAGTTTGATTTTCATTTACTCTGTGCCAAACAAAGCGTGTGATAGGTTGACCGTGTTACTGAACCAGTTAAGAGAAAAAATGATTTGTGAATGATATGAGGACGATGATGATATAGATGAATGGCAAATATGACTCTTCTTTTTTGATAATTCCAAAAGAATGGATGATGGTTCTCAGGAAATCGTAACGTAGTTCAACGCAACGTATCTACAATCTACTCAAATTTCTCTTGAATGAGTTTAGCTTGGCTTGAATATTCTGACGCTGTGAGTCAACCACTACTTCAAACTTCAATCCACTTTTGACTTGTTCACTTTTTCATGGAAGGAGAGCGTTTTCCACGACTTTGGCCAAGTCAAGTACAAAAAAACAGCCTTGTGTGCGGTGCTACCCTAAGTATTATGAAGAAGAGACAAGTCATCATGATCACAATATCTTTTTGGGATTCATGGGACGACTTTGTGGAGCCTCTGGGATGATGTTGATGACGACGATGGCATAGCTATTCATCTGATTATTTTGCATTCTTCAGGATCAGTTAGCAAAATGAATCGTCGTAATTCGTAGCGCAGTCAGTCAGTCAGAAGAGAGAAGAAACAAAGAACAATTTCCACTAGTGCGTCGTGCATTCAAAATATAGTCAAGTCAGCATTAGCAACCCTAAAAATGCATATAATTTTTCCACAAAGATTTACACTGATATGAAATTAAGTGAATGGTAAATGAACATAAAAAATAAAATAAAATATCAAATATGTCAAAGGCATAAGCAGCCAGTACTTATCATATTCTCTTTTTAAAACGGTTTTTTACTACACAACAAGACACTTCGTTAATATGAGACGCAATTCAATTTAGGAAAAAAATCATTTGTGTTTTTATTTCCACATGAATGAATTGCCAACTGTTTTCTGTTGATGCACTGGTATGATTTTGGATGTCATGCAGAAAGCTAAAGATGCTGGTAATCGTAAAAAAAATTCAAGTAAAAGTATAAAAAAGGTATTTTTCTTTCTTTTAAAATAACAGTAAGAGCGACAGATTTTTAAAATGCCAGCATACACAGCACATGCGTACCTTTAAGTAATTTGATCTTTACCTTTTCCCCATCTTGAGCTCTCTCACCTTTTCCCTTAAACTCTTTTTTATCATCATTCGCATTACAAATTTACTTTAATAAATAGATTTCCATTTTTAGGGTTGCATTTACTATTGTTGTAATCTGTAATTCTAGTTTCCCATCCCATCTACTGTTTTGAAGAAGGTTTGAAGTGTTCAATGTCTTTGATTTCACGCGATAAAGTGAAGAACCGAAAGAGTTTGTTAAACTTTTGAGTTTGCTCCAAGCAAATGGTGCTATAGGCATATCGTATATTTTTTTCAGACTCTAACAAAAATCTCAGCAGTGTTCTATCGAACAATTGAACAGTATTGTGGCATGGCATGGCATGCTGGCAAAAGAATTAAGGCATGAAAATGAAAATCTTTTTAGCCCGAAGAGAAGTATAGAAAAAAGTAGAGGTATGCCATGATGATGAACCTTAATCATAAAACAGGATAGGTTTAGTTTCAAGATTTAGATATAGTCAAGTAATTTTCATCAGAAGCATGGTATTTACGCATACCTACAAAATATAATATGATTTAGCCTCATTATTCGATTGAGTGTCTTAATATAGTCCTTTCTGTCTGTTGCCTTATTTCTTGGAAAAAATTGTTGAGCAGCTCAATACCAGGCTCGACCCTCCTTGAAAACGGCTGGGGAAAAAGGAAGATGAAGAAGAAGGGAACAAAGAAATTTTTATAATAATCTTGTACACATGTGGATAAGTACTAAGTATTTGTCTTCTCTAATACACAAGACCTGTATGCATTTAAAGGAAAGAAAAGTAAATCACGGGTTTTGTGCGTGTGTGCAAGTAAAGTAAGGTGGGTAGTCGCGCCGCACCGTACCACACCGCATATGGATCATATGGATCAACCTAGAAAAAAACACAAAGATGATAGTGATAATTATGTTATGCCGATCTTATTCTGTTGCTGATGATTTTTTGTGATTGCTGCTGTTGTATTGTGAGAAAAAAAGGAGCCTTATATATATGGTTTACTTAAAAACAACTAAAAAAAGGTGGACCCCGTGCAGTTTACTTTATTAGACAGCACACAGCAGTATATATAGTCAAGTATAAGTTGAGCTTCTTATTAAGAAAAGCGGGTGAGCCCGTAACATAAAATATTATTAAGATTTTGCCATGCACATATACACATATATAATGTATGTATCTCTGCATTTTACTTTTTCTTGAGAAGAAAGTAGCCAAATTACCAATAAGACATTTTTTCTAAGGTATACAGCACCATACATACAAACATACATAATATTTCATTTTTGTTATAAAATGAATGTAGACACTGTTGTTAATCCTGATATTTAGAACTTAAAAAGGATGAAAAAGATGATGATGGGATGGTCTTGAGTCTTTCGGTCTTGTTTAAAACAGGGTAACAAACTCTACCGAGAAATCCTTGAAGGAATCTCATAGTCATCAAGTTGTGTGATTTGTTACTGTACTATTACCGCTGGTTGAAGTGGTGCTTGTTTGTTGGGACAATATCAACTTGAATATATACATTCATATTGAATATGTATATGTACAGTGTAAAGTACAGTGTACAATTCATACGAAAAAAATCCCCTAAAACCATGTCGTGCGTAATTTACATACATTTATAAATGTAGTATGTGTGTACTAGTCATATATAAAGTCAGTCATAACCTGCAAAAAAATTGTAGAAGATTTGCAATGAACAAGATATAAAATTTATATAGGTAGATATAATATTTGTATATTTATGTATTTTTGTGTTCGCTTTTGATCTTGATTAGAGATGTCATCATCATAAAACACGAAATAAAACGATCTGCTACGCAGCGGCAGAGTTTGCACGAATAAAAAAAAATTGCTGGCATGGTTTGTTGATTGGTAGTGAGCTAATAAGCCATATAATAACCCCGCAGCCACACAAAAATATGAAACATTATTATTATCATCATCATTATTTTCTATAATATAAAAAAGGGATGATATTATGGTCGCATTGATGTAGATGATAGTGTGGTGGTAAGTTAAAATGGCGAAAATACAGTTTTGTGGCTCTGTGGTTTGAGTATGTTGATAATACTTTTTGCATATTTACATGACAAGAAAGTATGGAAGCTGAAATTCATATGAATTCATTACATCTTCGATTCCTCAAAGATTTTATGGATGATTGAAAGATCCTCATTTTTTTGGATGATATCCAATCTAATTTACCTGATCATGCGTGCGTAGTATATACCTACTTGTATGCGTGTATGCGAGTACCTGTAAGGGAAAATATTTATGTGCGTAGATAAAAAAAAGTAAATTATGATTGCTGTGCCGATGACCGAGGATGGATTTTGGTTAAAAGTTGGGAGTAGTAGTTTTTGAGTTTCTGTTGACCTTTTTGACCTTGGGGACTGTCAACCAATTATTACTTATTACTACTATAATAACTATAATGAGAAGTAGGAAAAATGACAAAAATATATTATACAATGTGGTACTGTTCAGTGGTAAAATGTATTAAGTTTTAAGGAAATGAGTAAAAAAGGAAATAAATGAGAGCGAACTAAAACAATCATAATCAGAGCGAGCCAGCGCCATAAATAAGCCGCGGTCCTAAAAGAAAGAAAGGCTGAAAGACAATGAAGGAAAAAAAGAAGACCTTTTTGGTGGTTCTCATTATCATTACAGAGTACTTCTTTTTGGGTGGGTTGGTGGTGATGTGTCTTGTGCAGAAGGTCTGGCTGCAGAAATTTTTTGCGCGTGTGTGTATGTAGCATGTATCTTCTTAAAGGAAAATTTCTGCAAAGTGCAAACATTTATTTAAGCATCTGCCAAAAAAGCAACAAGCAAAGCTCATTTGTAATGTAAAAAAAGAAGAAGCAAGTCTGGGATGAGAATAAAAAGATTAAAAGAGTCGCTCTTTCATACAAAGTTTTAGATAGGGTCCCGGTCGAGCCAACGAGCCAAACTAACTTGACTTGTCTTAATGAGTGGCATGCCTGAAAATCATCGTAAATTTTTGCATTATCATAAAAATCCTTCTCTTCTTTTAGGACTCTGTTTTAAACACACAACAAACTTATACTTTCAATGAAATAGGTAAATACATATCTATTTTACAAACCAATATCTTTGTCCTTGTCTCATTCATTTCTTTCATTTATGAACGATTGTTTATTTAATATTACTTTTTCAAAAGTGAAAATATAAACTTATCATAAGCTTATTTATAGTTATGCATACACTTTCAAAAGCGTCAAGTGCTTGTAGCATTTTACATATTACGTCACCGTCACCCACCGACATTCCCCAAAACAAAGATTAACCTGAACCGAAAATCAAGTATTAACAAATGTATAAAATAACACCATATCAGTATAAATATCTAGACAATTCAATATATTATGCATATATAGATATCAAATCATATCAGCTTTTTTGATAAGCCTAAAATATATACTTGGTTTGGGTATGTGTATGTCTATATATTCTACCACTTCAGCAGCAGTGTAAACTTGACAGTTCTTTGTTCTCTCCTCAGCAGTAGTTTTTTCCTCAATTTCCACTCCAACATGAATAACCAGACCAGTACTAGTGTGCTGATTTTCAGGTTTCAAGAAGATTGTACATAATATATAGCTTACAAACAGCATATGGAGTAGAAAGAGAGGGTACATGTTCTTCTTCGGCCGTCATTATCAAAGGCAAGAGGGCAGATCATCAAATCATAAAAATGTATGTAGAAAATGCATGGACACAAGCAGACAACACTACGAACAGCATCCTTCTCCATCTGCACTAGAAGAGCCACTGCAAGTGATACGGGTTTTGGTGTTGGATATTATACAAAAAGGAAAAAAGGTTTTCATGAAATGAAACGTTTGATACATTCACACAAGATATTGTACTTACACGCATATAACATTGAATTCAAAGTTCAGTGAAATAGATGTTTGATGTTAGTGTGTTGGGACATTAGGATTTGGGACCACTTGTTGTATGCATGAGTTTTGATAAAGGTTTTGACGAGAAGCCAGCAACCGGCCCTTGTCAGTCTGACTCTAGACTCTCGTATGGCCGGTACTTTTACTTGACAAGAAAGAAAGTACATACATTTAGTTATTATTTTGTGTTTTTTTATTACTTGTTATTAGGAAAATAGTTTCTCATATTGCTAGAGTATAGAGAGTAATATGTGTTGTTTGTTTGTGTGTTTATTAGCCAAGTCAAGTGTCGTCTACCTGTATTAAAAAAAGATATTAGCAAAATCAACTAAATTATAGATAATTTGTTCAAATTTGTTTAGTAAATTGCTTTAAATTTTTTTTTGTCCTCTCAGAAATTCGGAAAAAAATTAAATTTTTGTTCAATACCACCACACACGGGTATTTTAGTATATTAAGTGAGTTGAGAGGTGTGTTTTTTTTGTATGTGAGATGTGGAGACTGAATTTTGAACGTTTATTAAGAGTTAATTTAATAATTTGTTTTTATTATCATTATTAAGTTAGAGATCTCCTCTTTACAATTTTTTTTGTACGTTTATAGTAAAATGTAGGCAGGTCTTGTAAGACTTCTCTTACATTTTTACATTACATACAACTAAGTACGCTTAGATGAAATAATGGACTGAGTTCATTTTTCTTCAAATGGGAAAGAATACGCTTATTAGTTTTTAAGGAAAAATCCATTATTACATGTATTTCTCTAGTACAAGTTCACTTAAATATTTAAGAAGAATAAAAATATCAAAGTACGTTTATTTGTTGTGTTCAGTATAAAATATTATAAAGTAGTAAGATAGGTAGGTAGATAATTTAGAAGATTTTTTTTGTTACAAAATAAAATTATACATTTAACAAATTCAATTCAACCTGGTGATCCGTATGCATTTCAACGTTCCAACAAAGCTTATGTTAATAATATTCGGGTATTTGATTTGCTCAACCAGTTAAAAAACAAAATAGTTTAAAAGAAAATTCTTAATTCGCCCCAAAAAATAAAGCCAAAAAACACTTACGTTGTTCATTTACAAGGCCGGTGAGTGGCCACAAGTTGTGAAAATTGATACGCTTATATATATCCCCACGACTTATATATATATATCTTAAATGTACAAGCAATTAAGTTAGGAACTTTAATTATATAGTGCAAAATTATTTAAATATTTTTTCTCTCGAGCTTTTATATGCTCTCTTCGCTGTTGTGTGACTGAATATTTTAAATTGCAATTTGTGTGAAAAAAGAAAAAAAAATGTTAAAAATGTGCAAACAAGTTGACAAGCTAAACTCCTTGGACTTTCATGAAAATCTCATGAAAACTTTGAACAAGTGAACAAAGTAAAACTTTTGTTGTGAATTGACTTGAGTGAGAAAAAATATACACTCTCTTCTTGTTTTGTTTTGGAAAATATATATTTTCTTCAAACGACCTTGTCCGTCCAGAGAAGAAAGGAATAAAGAAAAACACAAAAAGGTGTCCTTTCCTCTTGACTTGTTGTGTTATTTTTCCAAAAAGGAGTTTAAAGCGGATACACAGTTCTTTTGTTACTTTCGGGTATGTGTTCACAAACATTTTTATATATTTTTTAAGTGTAAAAATCATCTCTTCATTTTTATGTATTTTTCTTACAAGTACTGCACCATCTTTTTTAGTTGACTTTTACTTGAACAGTTGAACAATCAGTTCAGTTTAGGCCAGTCATCCACATCATCATCATCATATTTTTATGCAATCTCCCGTCAACAATATTTTACGCAGTTGAGTATATTTTTCCCAGTTTTTTGACAACAGGTCATGATGATGAGTATATATTTTTCTTACCTGTCGTGTGAGTATTAAGTAGCGTTAATTCTTGTTATTTCTTCATCATATTTTTTTTTTGACTGAATCCTTGTTCATGTACAATATTGCTGAATATATGATCTTGCAACATTGGTGGTCATTCTCGTCATATTGTTTGGTGTTGTTGCTGTATTTTGCTGAAAAGCGAGTTAGCCATGTAGAAAAGTTAAACTGGGATTTTCTTTTTCTTCAAAGAAAATGTGAAGACAAGCATGGATAACTCGTGCAGACAAAAACTTTTATTTCATCCATTTCTCTATGTGTTTTACAAATATAATCCCTTCTTGCACACTCTGCAACCTGTGGAGCATTAGAGTTACAGTCTCGTGTTGCCTTTTGCCTTCTTTGCCATTCTTAAAGAACGTGGACGCACGACTGAAAACACAGACCACAACCATTTTTTTCACCCTTCTTAATCCACATTCAAACAATCATGCATGCACGAATACCATTATTGCACGTCCTGTCAAAAAATCCCTGAAAACCTAAGAAAGGAAAAAAAATCCATTTTTTACAAGAAAATACTTATAATTCTTCTTCTTTTCCACACGACACCAGTCAAAACTAGAAGAAACGGCCACCTTCGTCGTAGTATTGGATTAGTCGAGAAATCAAGAAACAAAGAAATGCTATGATTTTCATGTTCATTCAGAGACTTAGGCTTTTTTGTGTACTTCATTATTATAAAGGTTCATCAATCCTATCGTTAATATGTATATCCTGTCGTCTAGTACAATTCTTCATGTTCGTTTTTTGGAACTTCCTTTAACTTATTTTCTTGAATGGTCCGTGTCATTAAAAACTGTAATGGACTTCTTTTTTATCACCCTTTTTTCTTCTTCCAATTCTAAAACTAATACATGTCCAGCAGAGAAAGAAAAAAGACAACACTTATTAACAAGCTAAAGGTAGTATTTATATATGCATATAAGAATATATTATCTTGTACATGAAATAATATTTTATGTCTCCTCTCTCTCCGTATTTCACCTCTCTTTACCCATTCATTTTTTCCTTCTTCTTCTCATCTCATTCATTCCTTTAAATGGTTGACTAGACTTCGGTATCTCTTTTTATTGTGGGAATCACTGAACCGTTTCTAATTCTCTTCATTTTCCATTCATTCCTCCCTCTCGACTACTACATTCCTACAAGATATTTTTTTACGGGACTTCTGTCTGTCCTTTCTCTCCATCTATTATTTATTTATTTTATGCTAAACTCTAATCATACTCATGGTCTTTCTCATCATCATTATAATAATGTGTCTTCCTTTCTTCCATTCTTTTCACCTACCAAAGCCACCACCACCACTATCATCACCGGCTATTTTACATTTTTACATTTTTTCTCCATAAATTATAATCTCACCTCACCTCCTCCCAACCTTTACAAATAGTAAATAAAATACTTCCCTTCTTTGCACTCAACTTTGAGCTCAGCATAATAATAACAAGAGTACGAGTAGAGTAGTGACGATAATAATAATTTTCCTGTGTCCTTAAAAAACAGTCAAGTCAACATAAAATACATTAGCCATGTTCATTTCTTCATCCCTCTATCCTTCATCCCCTTTCCCGATTATTATTCTCATTTCACCATCAGACTCCGTTATGCCAATATTTATGACTTGAGTATATATGGTCAATATATACACGCTTGTCCTAAAACACAAAAATATAATAATATATGGATGGAAAATGGTATCTGACTAAAGCGCAGTAGTAACAAAGGCTGTGATGGTGCGAGCGAGCGGGGTTCCCTTTTTGTTCTTCTTTTTAGTTTGAATTATATGAGTGCTTCTGCATAGCAATGCATACACTACACACGCATACCTTTCTTTTATTAGGAAGCAAAAAGGGGATGATGATGAAGATGAGGAAAAAAACAAGAAAATTTCTAATGTAAAAAATATTGGTACAGAAAGAGGGCTGAAGGTCTCTCCCTGAGAAAAAATCTAAAACAAGCATCTCATCTTATTTACAAGAGAATTCGGTTTCACTCAAACTGGAAAGATGAAGAGAAAAAAAAGGAAGAACAATTTTTATGTTGCTACTCTTGACTGACTGGCACATTGGCACTATTACAGTTTGTCTCACTTTGAAAAAAAACTGCTTACCTAAAAACAGCTCAAGCCTACCTTTACGTATGAAATGGTTAGCTTAGGTCATTTTTTTCTTCATTCCACTTGCATGACGATGACGAAGATCATCATCAAGAAGAAGATGATGAAGAAGCCTTGTTGATCTCTCCGGCGATTCAGAGAAAGAATATATTTTTTCTTGAATGAACCGACTGTCTGAGCCGTCTGACTGGTATTACTGGATGGTGTTACTAGTGGTTTGGTTTGGTTGAGTCGTCGGGAAAATAAAAAAAGACAAAAAAATATAAATGAAGGGAATAATAAAAAAGGTCGTTTGTAATGTTTGGTTGTTTTTAGATAGACATGGATGGATAGTTATACACATACATACATTTTTATGATGATGATCATAGAAAAAAAATATAGAGTACATAGTAGTGTAATAGTTTTATATGGGATTACTTTTTTTCTTCTTAAATATATAGGACATTATTATGATGGCTAGTAATGTTTGTGTTTGTATGAAATGAAAAAAGGAGCGAGAATTGCTATTGGAATTTGTTGGAATGCACAACACAAAAAAACAAGGGGGTCTTCTTTCTTTCTTTTATTCTTTCGGCTGTTTTCAGCCCAGCGAGCATGTTATTCGAACGTGATTTTTTATGGGTTTCCTTTGTTGACATAGTCATGGACGGTTGCACTCTCATATGCTCTCTCTCTCTCTCTCTCGGTAAAGCAAAAGGGAAATAAAAGTCTCTTGTGTGACTTGACGTTTATTGTAGGTATGATGGCGATTGGAGATGGCGAGGAAGGCTTCATGGGGTTTCCTTGTTTTGTTCTCAGGCTCAGGCAAAAGGCAAGGCTGAAGCCACTGAAGGAATTTCAAAATGTTTGCCATTTGAATTAAAATTTCATGCTATGTACATAGGTATATATGCTACTGCTCAAGTTATGCAGTGCTAAAGCTAAAGGCTCCTTAATTATTATGCATATTGGTGAAAATAAGGGGAATTAACTGTTACTGATGATAATCATAGTGGTTATCAGTGATCATGATGATCATGATAATTTTTACATGATTACTACCACAAGTGATTATGATTATGATCAAAATCATCAAATATGCATCTCTTCCAATTGAAAAGAATGGAAAAATAAGAGGAATTTTCTTTTGTACAGTTGGAATAAAAAGGAAAGGAATGTTGGTCTTTGAGAAATAAAAGCAAAGCATTTATATATTTTTATTATTTAAATGGCTTTAAGTGAAAGAAATGAAAGGAATAAATAAGGTGGTTAGTTTTCTAGTGCTGATAGTTGGTCTCCTTTAAAGATTTGGGTTTAAAGCTGTTAAAAAAAGGCGAAGGCGACACTAAACTGCGTTGTTGACTGACGATGATGTCTTCTTGTCGTCCAGTCTCTTGTACTTCTTTAGTTTAATGGGGTGGGCCGCTAATGGGTTCTCATTACTGTAAATCATGTTTACATGTTTTAGGCATTTTTTAAAAGAATAAAGGAGATTTTGTTCTTAGTTCTTACGTTAGTGCCGTTAGTAAAAGCACTCAAGTGAGAAGACAAGACAAGAAAAGAAAATCCTCTTTTCTCTCATTTTTTCTATCATGTTAAGTGATAAAAATTGGAATGGTGACGTTTTTTTAAATCTTTAAGTAAAAAATGTTATGCTTATCATAACTTATCAGTCTTACAGTATGTTCAACAAAATTAAGAAGCAATTTGTACTAATCATTAGTATTAGTAGACTTGGTCAGGTTAGAGTTATGGGGGAAAGTGAGACAAATGTGCTTGCTGATCTGTTCGTTTGGAATTTGGAATTCCATCAAGGTGGTTATGGACAAGGACAACAATTTTAGAAAAACTTGATGTATTTTTTTATCGCATGTACAAAGTACCTCGTTTGCAATAATAATGAATGGTCAACATGATTGTTTTGTTTTTGTGAGACTAAAAAAGAGAAAAAATGTCTGCTGGACAAAGAAGCAACAGGTTAAAAGATTGAAATATTTTTACCTGGAAAAAATGCTTAAGGTAGGCAGGGAAAAGGGCTTGAAGAAAAGGTGTTTAGGCAAAGATGAAATATTTTTTTATCTCCCGAGGTCGGTGGGCAAAGCTGTACAGTGCATATAGTGCAATGTAAAATATTTATCATGGATATTCGAAGGCAATCCAATCCAGCAAAATAAGTTCACTGACTTGACTTAACGATAGATTGGAAATGGATGATCACGAATCACGATGTATCCAGCCAAGCTAGCAGAGAAATCCATATATTTTCAAAGAGAGCCATGTTCCCTGTATTGTGGGGAATGGGGAATCTAATATTGAATGTATGAACCTTTTTTGATTGGAAATTAAGGATACACGCACATAATATGCATGTTATGCACAATACGCATACACGTACATTGAAAAAATATTATCTTCATCTTCTTATCACCATCTTCTTCATTGTTATTAAGATGATGCTGATTATGATTATTCCCTTTTTCCGTTCCCCATCCGCATCATCATCGAACATCGTCCTTCTTTCAAGGTATTTTGGTACCTGTTCATAGCTACGCTTGAGGTTATCTCTCTCCTGGACCTGGAGCCACAAATGAGTCTATTATATGATAAAAAAAAAATTTAAGCAAAACTAAAATCATCTTTAACTGGTTTATTGGCTCTAATAGTAAAAAAAATGTCGATGATCACTACCATTCAACATGTAAGATTTGTAGATTGAAAAGAAGATAACATATTTGGGGGAATGGGATATGGGAAATTATATGATGAAATGAAATTATGATAAAAAGTAGCTACAGGCTACTTAATACACTCTTTTCCGTGTTCATCCGAAATCATCTATTCATTTTAGCCTGAAGAAATGTGCATAGTTATCTGATGACTAGGTGTAGTCACTCAAGCCGATGTACCGGTGCCGGTGTTTTACGGTTTAACATTAAAGTGGGCGTACACGTTGAAAAAAAGTTGTACAGTGAATGAAAACGTGTACATTTCAAAAATTTACATGATTAAATGTAAGATCACATTAAATCATTAAACAGTTTAACATTTAATTTTTTGTGGCGAAGATTCACACATTTTTTTAGTTAGAAATGCAATGATGGGATATCCCTCCACAAAGGTCATTCTATTCCAAAAGCATATTACATATACTACATACCCATTTACCTTTCCACGTGGCAAGCATGCATTGATAAGTAAATTTGAAGATTACAATTTGATAAGGTTTTCGGTTATTTACTGTTATAAAAATATAACGCTGTAGTTATTATAGCTTAACAGTTTTCTATTGAATGACGCAGCAATTTTGACCTTGTGTTCAGTTTTTTCATGCACAAAATGGCAAAGTTTGGATATTGAATTCTGCGCGTTTCTCTTTGACTTTATATTTAGGAAATATGCAATGCAGATGCACGTACAACGTGGACTGTACGGCTTTTGATTTTGCTATTTTTCCATTTTCATTTTCTCAATTTTTCTTGGAAAGTTCATGCATATTTCTTTTTTTGTTTACACAAAATGCACGGCAGTTTTGCTTTGTTGAGAAGGAGCCAATTGGGAAAACCTATTTAGAAAAAATATACCATTTATCTGAAGCAGACTAGGGAAGCTGTTCCAACAAAAACTTAGAAAAATGATGGTGGTCGACTTGCTTCATTCTTTGTTTAAAGGCCATTTATCCTCGACTGTCGTAAAAGTTAGAAAAAAGTCACGCTAACCTAACCTAAGTCATACTTGATAGCTGTTTCTATTTCTTGATCTATTTGGGTATATTTCTACGGGATAATTAGTCAAATTTAGTTTCTCGTTGATTTCGACAAGTGATTTTAATTAGAAGATTTGCTGTTCATAATGACTGACGACGATAGTTAACTTAACTTTTGGTGTTGGCGACTTCGGTCGAACAGTTGAGGTGTGGTGATGTACTTGTTAAGTATTAGTTAATTTTAAGGTGCAAAGATTGGGTAATGTTGATAGAGAGTTATATAGTTTAAAGTTAATTAAGTTCTATTTGTTGATGATATAGATTTATAATTATATTTTTGATTTTTTTTGTTTAATTGCAGACTGAATTGAAGGACGAAGGAACAAGGATCTATTTCGCGAAAACATCTCTATAAACTGAAGAGGAGCCAAACTACGTTCAGAAGTATTATTGTATTGACGATATTGTTGGAGAAAGTGAGGACACGCTGCTGCCTTTCATGAATGAACGAGCACAATTAGAACACTGAAGGATCGCATAGTCGCAAACAGGCGGACCTGTAGAGTCTGGTCGACCATTTCCATATGTCAAGTGGGGGGTTTGAGCAGGACAAAGCTATGCGAACTGAGTATCCACCAGATGTTGTCACCTTCCAACCTCCGGTTCCACATGGAAGGACCCTCGAGGTGTACAAGGAGGAGACCGTCATCGGGAACGGTAAGATTTTCAACTTTTAGGAAAGATGGCGTGGTCGAGTAAATGTATGCAAGTTCAGGTTTCTGAAAGAAAGTGTACTCATGTCAACTTAATTGTTAATGTTTACAGGCGCATACGGTACGGTGTACAAAGCCAAAGACATCACGCAACCAACGAAATATGTAGCTCTTAAGAAAGTCAGAATTCCAATCAACGAGGATGGCGTACCTGTATCGATTCTCAGGGAGATAGCTCTAGTCCGACAACTTGACAGATTCCAGCATCCAAATATTGTCAGATTTTTGGATGTGTGTCATGGACCCAGACCTGGAACTGAGCCGCATTTGCTGCTCTTCCTTGTATTTGAGTTTGTGGAGATGGACTTAGCCAAATATATCCTCAGGACGACACCTGACGGTCTTTCACCCACGAAAGTAAAGGTAAGCAGTGTACCTACCCATTTATACTTATTAACTTGGATTGTTGTTCCTTCCTAAATTCTTCAGACATACTTCAATTCTTTACTAAAAGTGGTTGTTTCGTTTGTTTTGCAGGACATTATGTTCCAAGTTTTGTGTGGTGTGGACTTTCTTCATAGTCAGCGAATTGTGCATAGGGACTTGAAGCCTCAAAATTTGCTCATCTCCGAAACGGGTCAAGTTAAACTAGCTGATTTTGGTTTAGCGAAAGTCTACGATTTTACAATGAAGCTTACCAACGTGGTAAGTTATCCCAAAATATATACAAAAATTATAAATCTGGCATAACTCTTCATTCTTTTCAAGTCTAACATGTTTTGTCCTTTTATTTATTCCTCAGGTTGTTACACTGTGGTATCGTCCTCCCGAAGTGCTCTTAGGTTCCTCTTATGGTACTGCTGTAGATATCTGGTCAGTAGGTTGCATATTCGCTGAATTAATCAGAAGAAGACCGCTTCTTCCAGGCACCAACGAACGAGACCAACTAGAGAAAGTATTTGAGTAAGTGCATCCAACTAATCAAATTGCATTACCCCATTTTACTAAAAAAAATCGAACAAATTACTAAATGTTTAATTTTCTCTTCTATTTCAACAGTTTACTTGGTACTCCAGCCGATGAAGAATGGCCCAGAGACTCTCCCGTACTACCCCGTTCCTTTCATCCTCGCGCCGGTAAAAACTTAGAAATCCTCGTACCTGGTATAGATCCTATGGGCCTATCACTCTTAGAACGAATGCTAGTATTTGACCATCCCAAACGAATCAGCGCCAATGAAGCCCTTCGCCATCCGTATTTTGAGAATAGAGCCGTTCCCCAGATAGAATTTCCACCCATGCCACCACGTACCCTTCACATGTCCAATCTTGCAAGCACCGCAGCACCTTCCACGAGCACCAGTGCTATATCTTCCGTCACTGCCACACGCAATCAGAATGTCGCCGCCGCCTCATCTTCGTCTTCGTCATCCGTTTTTAACGCAACGTCAACATCCTTCGGAGGTCACTGTCCCGATGATTCAGGCTATTCATCATTTATCCGCGAACACGACAATAGCCGAAAGTAAGCAACTTCGCACATCATCATCACATTGTATTCCATATACATAATTCATCCACAACATTATACCTCCTTCGCCGCTAATATTCGCACACAACACAACTGCAATTTTCATGTTCTTTTTTTTGTCAGTCATGCGCTTTAAGGTATTTACTTATATATTTCACGTTTAGTATATAGATGATTTTTTTCTAATTATTTCGATACTAGTTTAACTATATGTAGTAGTATTGGAGTTAGGATGGGTAAAAAACGGTAAAAAATCTGGTCTGTAGTTTATAGTAGCAAAAAAATCTATAGGATTATTATTATTATTACAACCGCGTTTCGTTATCGTAGTATTAGACTTTTTTGTACATATTTACAACGAATAAAACGTAGTTACTTTAGGTGGATAGTTAATTAAAACGTTGTAGTCATTTATATTCTAACTATGTTGTTCGATATCTCTCTTCCTTCAAGGAAGTAGACAATAATTACTTGGGTAAAAAACGAAATCATGCCACAATTCTAAAAGTGACAGCAATGGACAATGACAAACGTTGCTTTTGTCACTGGCCTTCACGACTCAGGTCTTAGTAAAAAAAATCCCAATCATTAAAATATAATATATACAGAGTAAACTCCTCCTCAAATGCATCGAGAAAAGAAAGGGTTTATACACACATAATACTAATGGCTTATCATGCAACCCTACTGGAGAAAGTGTTTCATAGAGCATTTAAAAAAATGCTCTAAAATAAATAATATTACGAAAATAATAACTGAACAAACCGAGACAGTATATGCATAATAATACCTTAATATTATTACGTTAATTACTTATGAAGAAAAGTATATTTCAAAAAAAAAAATTATTATGAACTGGAACCAATTCACATCACATCATCGAATCATTCACGAAATTATTTATTGAGATGCCTTAAATGTAAAAGGGGTTCTAATATAAAAATGTTAGCCTGTCTTGACCGAGACGCAACGTGAATGATCAATGTATCTTTCTTTGAAATTTTTGGATACATATCGGAGAATACTATAAGCCTTTCACTGTGAGTAGTGTACTGTACTAATATGCTAAATATTTTTTTTATATTATTTTAAATCGGGTCCTCGCATTGTGTTCTTATCTAATTACCTCTCTGGTGGTGTTCCTTACAATTTTTGATTTAATTTAAAGTAATCAATTTTTTCATGATGTTGATATACAGGAAGCAGACATAAACATAAGGTTAAAGTAAATGGTAATTGTTATTTAAAAAGGAATCCCCATTTTTAACTATCGCATCACATTCATCGGGCGTCGACTAAAAAAATACTAATTATTTAAATATTTACGTAAATTAAAGTAAAGTGAGGTCAGGTCGGTTTAGGTAAGGTGGTAAGGAGATGGAGTAGTTTGGACACTTTGATTATAAAGAGTTGTCTATGAAAGACTGAATATTACACATATTGAATGGAAATATAAAATGATGCCCTTATGTCTAAAGACTTTATTTAAAAATAAAACTTTAATGTTTTGTGTGTGGTTTTAATAATTCAGCATAAAAAAAGTTACATATTTCTTGTATTAGTTAGAAAATTAGAAAATATATTCTATACATTTCGTTGGTTTTTTTGACTTTTGTTATTCGTCTTATGTTTTCAAACTAAGTGCAAAAAAATATGAAGGAAAAGTGAATTGATTTTTTTTTGAAAATATTATTTAAAAAACTACCAACCAAGCACTGACTAGAATTAAATATATAAACACATAAATAAGTGGAGGTGCAAGAGAAAAGATGAAAAGAAGCGGAGATTAACTCGAGCGACAATTATTATATCAGTTTTGCTACTTAAAACACACACATGCCTAAATAACCGAAGACAATTAATTGTATTGTACAACTGTGTAAATTATAATTTAATCTTATTGTATAATCAGCATTGTCAAAAGATGTACTTGTTATAAAGTAGATGGTTGAAGGAAATAGAGAAAAAAAACTGTTGTAATTGTTTTTTTACATAGTAATCCTAAGTAAAAATTGTTATTTAAAAAGATTTGAATAAGAAAGAAGAAGAAAAACAAGTATGTGTAAAAACTAAAGCTTAAAAAAGTATGTTTAAAATTCTAATTGTAATTAAATGATCCACGATTAGTTCTACTACGATTTAATTGTTCCATGTTTTGCGTTAATTGTTTTTAAAAAACGTAATTAATTATGTAGCGTTCAAGATACTGCATACCGAATTGTGATGAGCGTGTTGACGCGCAAATTAAATTAAATTATGAAATTCAATATCAAATAAACAATAATAAAATGAGTAAAATGAAAATCAAACCAAATTTTTTATGTTCAACAGAAAATCAAATTATTTGCATTAAAATACGCGGATCCATTCATTCGCATTTGTTGCATTACCTTTTGAAATTCAAAATTGGTATAATAGCGTTTCATTATTCAATCGAAAAGTGCACACTGCAATCATAAAAACCTGTCATAAATACATATATTAAAATGGAAAAAATAGGTCAGGGATTTCAGATTTTTGTGAATAAAGTCATTTTCAGGTAGTTTGAACGTTAGCTAATAAGATGAAACTGAAATGTTCACTCAGAAATAGCTATTGCGCTAGCTCAACTGCAACTTCCAACGACGTAGTTTCTGTGAATCATCAAACTTTTGGAAACGCAACAATGTCAAGCTATTTGCGCAGTAATTGCTTCCATTGTTCCTTATTACTGTCAACAACAAGTACTTCTGGAAATAATGAATGAATCAATCAAGTAGCGTAGATTTTAGTATTTTTTTTTGCTTTTGAATGTCGACATATTTGCAACAAAGCAATTGAGCCCGACTTCAGTTTCTACCAAATCAAATTGTTTGCCGTATTATGGAAATCTCAGGTGTAATAGGTATATTAATACCAAGTATTTAATAGCGTATAAAAAGGCAATGAATGAAAAATCTTTCGTAGTAAACTGGCAAAATAGTTGACTGACTCAAATAATAATGCTATGGATGATGGTGATGGGTGGCTCATGCTTATAATAGCTCACAGCCAAACCAAACTAATACCAACCACACAGGTAAATATCTCAACAAAGAGATGCGCATGATGTTAAAATGAATGATTTTGTGGCAGTAGCGGTGCGTGAAGATGATGATATGATCAAGTGATCAATTTTTGCTTCCTACTTCTGGTCTGGCTCTTGGCTTTCATAAATTCATCAAATCAAATCCATTACAAGAATTATGATCTATTTCTAATCATATTGAAGGAGCTCATCCGAGGCCATGCCAAAGTAATTGTGGAATAATAGAAACGCAGTTTGAATCCTGGAATCGGAACCAGTACCATTTTGTTTTTGATGGATTAAAAAAGTGAGAACCCCAGCGAAGAACACTTCGCCAGACTATTTACTTATTTTCCAAAAATCTATTATTTGTCACTTATGTCATGTCACTTGTTGAGTACATTTTTTTGTGTCAAATCTGCATAAAAGTTTTAGCTCAATGCAACTAAACTATAAATACACTTGTTCCAATTGTCACCATTCATCAGTTTCATGTTATAATTTCGTCATTGCGCACGCACACACATGTGCTACTGCCGACACATTTTTTATCTCCATACAAGCCACCTGCCTCTGTTTACATTTCAAACATGACCTTTGTAATTACTTCTAATTGTTCCCCAGCAGGTCTTGTATTGTTCCTTGCTCTCTCAGCAAGTGATCTTGTACAGTTCGCGTGGGGCCATGGCAGAGTTCTGGAACCCCCAAATCGTGCCTCCCTTTGGCGTTTTTCAGAGTTTGAGTACCTAGAACCTCCAAAGAATTACGATGATAACCAACTATTCTGTGGAAATATGACGGTATCAAGTCGCCCCAATTTAGTATCCTCATAAACCAATTCACTAATTTGCACAAAGTTAATCATTTTATTTTGTCTGCAGACTCAATACGAACTTAACGGAGGCAAGTGTGGAATTTGTGGCGACTCTTACAGCGATCCAGCCCCAAGAGCACATGAAGACGGTGGCGAAAATTATCGAGGTATCATTGTGCGTGGCTATCGAAGTGGCGAACAAATTCCAGTTGAAATAGATGTAACAGCTAGTCATTACGGCTATTTTCAATTCCGTCTTTGTGCAAAGGATGACACAGAATCCCATTTGACTCAAGAGTGCTACGATGAGCACCTTTTAAAACTTGCAGGGAAGCAAACTACAAAATATGAGATTCCTGTTCAAGGTCAACCATATTGGGCCAAATATACGTTGCAGCTGCCAAAAGGAGTTCACTGCAAACACTGTGTAATTCAATGGCATTACCGTACAGGAAATCGATGGGGTAACTGTACAGACGGTACAGAAATGATGGGATGTGGAGATCAGGAAATTTTTAGGGCTTGTAGTGACATTCAAATTTATCCAGAGAATACAGACGAGCAGTTAATCAAGAGGAATCCCAACTCTTGTAGAAATTGTGCAAAAACTATTGATTTCAGTAATGAAGATCCCAAAAATGTCAATGGTTCTTCGACTACAGAAAGCAGTACAAGTGCAAGTAGCAGTTGGCAACTTTTTAATCAACTTTATCCGGTAAATCCAATACATGGATAGTTTTCTAAATTAAAAATTATTCAGCAAGAAAAACAATACCGGTAAATTATTTTTTACGAGTTTTACTACAAGATAGTCATGCGTTTGTTTATTAAACTCTGTGTATTTTTATATAGTTCTTCAATCACAATTTAATATAGTATTAATCTTCATTTTAATATAACATATAGATATATATATTTTTTGGAACAATCAACAAAAAGCAATAAATATATTTTATTTTGGTAAATATTATTTAATTTTATAAGCATTTTATTAGATCATCTAAAATAGCTATTTGCATTTCTTTAAGTTATTACATAAAGTATATTTATTCAATATTTTATGTCATTAAAGTCTCTAGAGATTTTTCACTATTTTTGTCGATGAGTTGCAAAATGAGAGAAGACATTAAACAAAAAAATTAAAACTATAAATTGACTAATTTTCTTACAAAATAAATGAGCAAAACAAAAAAAAGTAAAGTAAATTAACAAAAAAATATTATAACAAAAAATATGGTATAATAACATAAACTGATGTACTATAAACAAGATAGCAACATGAACTGAGATAAAATGATGATGACTTGACGTATATTTTTTTCCAGTAAATCATAATATCAATCACTTGTTTTTTGTGTTTGAACTACCACAGACAGATTTTTAACTAGTTTCAGCAGATTGTGATTCTCCAGCGGCGGTGGAGGAGGAGGAGGCAGTAGATGCTGCATCTTGTTGATTATCTTTACTACCACGGGCTTTAAGTGCGTTAAATAACTTGCGACTCTGATTACGCACATCTTCATCATCAAACAAGTTCATTAAAGTTTTCGCCTTGTCTTGAACCTTACTAATGTTTTCTTCCCCAAATACTGCAGAGTACATTGTATCGTTAGAGGCACCTGCTGCGTTATCATCCAGTAGCTCAGGTAAGTCCTCAGTTTTCAAAGACTTGATATTCGCAGCGCAAATTAAATTGGCCAGCAGGGTGACTAGGCGAAGCACAATTTCACGCTCTTCCGACACGTCCATCAGGTACACAAGTCGTTGAGGGGGATGGGCAGCAAATAAGCTAGGAACCATGTCCGCGTTTGTTGAAAGATTGACCAAAAGTTTGAGGGACTGGAGGCGAATTGGGAGGGACTCCTGATCGATGAGGGAGTAAAGACGATGGAGTGAAGGGGAAAACTCTTCGTGCCAGTCGTTCATCATTGCAACGTTGGCCAAGGTAGTGAGCACGGCATCGATGAGTTCTTCAGCGTGTTTGGAAACGTCTTCAACGTAGGATAAGAGCATGGCTACGACAGGCTGAAATACAATTATTTAAGATAGTTAATTGAATGAAATATTTGGAAAAGGTTTTATTAAAATATGTGGAATAAGTTTGTACCTTGATTTCCTTTTGGTTTTGTTCGTTTAACGCCATATTCCCAAGAGCACGAATGGTGGCTAACCTCACTTCACTTTTGGGGTGGACCAGCAGATTCTGCAGTCTTGAGAGACAACCTGCTTCTCTCAGGTTGTTTTGGTTAATTTCAAAAGTTGCAAGGTTAGCTAGTGTGACAAGGGCACGCTCCAAAACTCCTTCGTCAGAGGTGTACAAAAGGGCAACCAAGGTTTTGGCTTCATACGCGTCCATTGTACTATTTCAACGTCAAATTTTATTTTTTTAAATACTCAGATTAAACTACACATGAAACAAATCTGTAACAAAGAAAAAAAAATCAGCGATGATAACTGTAAAAACTAACCGGCCCCTGAGACTAAGAGACTCTAATTTCTCCTTTAGCTCATCGCTAATATCCTTAATGGCCCTGTCGGTTTCTCGTGTCTGGTCGTCACCTGACATGCCTACCTCCGGGCTGAGAGATTTTCTCGCCAGAGATCTACGTGACCATCGTTTTCTTACGGGAGATCCGGTATCAAGAGGAAGTAGAGAGAGATTGTCTGAAGATCGACTTGCAATAAAGTGTTCAATGTCAACGGGGCTCAGGATTCTGGGGGAACTCCAGGGGGAGCACTGTAAAGAAAAGCTTAGCTCAATATTCCAAACTGTCAAAATTCAAAACAAATTTATCCTACATATGCATGTGTTTCATACCTGAAGACTTCGTGGTCCCATGGGATGTGCGCCGTGTCGACCAATAGGAGGACCACCATTTGCCTGCAAGGCTAACATGGTGTCCGCAAAGTGCCTTGCCCTAAAATTTAATTCCCTGATTCTCTCCTGAACGGATAAGGGCCTAAGGATTATCCGTCCACCTTCCGTGCCTTCCAGGTTTCCCATGCCAAGTAAGGCATTTGTTTGGGTGGCCTGGGCTTGCGAAAGTCGGCGAAAATATAAACGGGCTTCGCCTTCAGGATAACTCACTAGTACCAGAAAGAAAAACATTCATCAAAATAACTACTTAAGTAGGAACAATTAAAAGTTAATGAAACCATTTATTTATTTAAAGCTTACATTCCGCCTCGGTTCTCCTCTTGTTAAACGCCGTCCTCACCACCGAATATCCGACATACGCAAACCCAGCAAAAATTGCGGAGCAAAGGGCAACTTTGTTAAAGGTTCTATCACTGCCTGCACCTGACGCCATTTTAATGACTCTTGAAAAACTAGTAGGTTGATAAATAGGTTTATTTGATGAAGATTTCTAATTCGGATTGACAGACTACAGTTTGGACAATTTTAGACTCAAGGTCACAGGTTTCTATTACAAAAAATGCACTATTGGGAAGGACAGGGCAATAATGCTTTTAAAGTGCATTAAAGTTTTTAATTTAAATACGCGTGTTTTTTGTTTACATTTCTAGTATAACTCCAGGACATGGTAATTTACTTTGTGTTTATTGTATTTGAACGATGCTTTCCATCTTTGATTAATACTAAGCGTGATTGTATGGTGTGTCATGTTTCACAGATCGGAAATAGTAAAAGGTTTTACTATTTTTGTATTACTTGAATTGATTAACTTTTTAGCAGTTAAAATATATTACTAACTTCAATTTAATTTTCTTTCGTTTAAAATATGTTATATCGATTCGTACGTATCGTTTAAATATCACTAATTTCTTAATTCCTCATCCTCCATTCCTTTTCAGCTTTGTTTATCCGTTTTTTCCTTCCTATCCGTCTCGGTTCATTAAAAATTAACTAAATAACAAAACAGTATATTAACCACTACAGCAGCTGATATAAACAGCATGCCATGCTGTACTGTTACACAATATAACGGAAAGGCTTATGGTCGGCTGAGTTTAAGTTTAAAGTTATCCCACAAGATTCTCTCGTGGTCACCAACAAAGATGCTATTTATAATGTAAACTTTAGTATACTAATTCACATGAATACCTGGTCACGTTTGTTTACCCATTATCTTCCTAATTATTGAAAAACTTAACGATTTTTTGTGGTTATTGATGTACAATGAAAAGGAAAACAGATGATGATGGTTTTAGAGGTCCATACTTTTGATGTCCTATAGCCTATAGCCATAGCTGCTTTAGAAGATCACATGGGACAGTATTGCATCATTGGGTATTTGGTGCATTTCCATGTGGGATAGTATGTAGACCTGACCTGTGTATAGGGATATCCCATCCAATAAACTAGACATCTGTTCTTATTCGAAGGAATGTAGAGAAGCAGAAGAGGGTATGGCGATGGCGTGATAATGTGCTGCTGGTCTTTTTTTTTGGCATGTATGTATTTTTGTCCCTGTGGCTCCATTTAATGTCTCTTCTTCTATTAAATGTTATATAAATTATAGATGTGGTGGTGTATCATCTATATCCTATCACTACTGTCTTTCTATTTGTTTTTATAGATCAACACTACCTATATGGAAAATCCAGTAATCCAGTCCAGCTTCGTGTTCAATATCATCATGATCATCATCACACCATCGCCAGTTAATTAGTCAGCCATAAAAAAGTCAACACAGTATGGGACCTATCTGTCTTCATCTTCAGTTGTGTCCTTTGAAAACGCTACAAATCCCTTAATATTTTTAAAATTTAATTTTAGTTGAAATCATGGGCTCTCTTGTAAAAGAAAGTGAGGAGGAGTCGTCATCTGTCAATGTTTCTAGTCCTGGAGAAGGTGACAATGACATTGACATATCAACATGTGAAAACCTTTGTTATCAGCCAGTAACTTCATTTGAAGAGCTTATGAAATATGGGGGAGGGGAAGGGGAGTGTAGTTTAGTTAGAGATGTTTGTAGAAAGAAAACTGTGCCATTGTTGGAGGATAACTTTTCTGCTGCAAAATTTAAGATAAGTGGAAACGGGGGCAATAATAAAGGCGCAGTGGATAACAATGTCGCAGCAGTAGGGAAACGACCTTTGACTATGGTGTGCCATGACTTGAAAGGGGGATATGGGGATGACAGGTAAACTTATAAGCTCAGAATTAAATCGACACATTAAAGAAATGTATGCCAATTAGGTTCATTTTGATATTTAACTTTCAGATTTGTTAATGGTTGTACAAACATGGAAAACTATACATATCGCCACTGGCTGCTGACTGACATTTTCGTGTACTTTTCTCACAAGTTTGTGACCATCCCACCTCTTGGCTGGATAAATGCTGCGCACTCTCATGGGGTCAAAATCCTTGGAACAATTATCACAGAATGGGACGATGGACTAGCCATTTGTAAAAAGATCCTTGCATCAGAACAATCAATTAATGAGACGGTGGAGAAACTTGCGAAAATCAATCAGGACTATGGCTTTGATGGATATCTGCTGAATATCGAGAATAAATTGGAAGATGTGGCCCAGGTCAAGCAAATGGTGGAATTCACAAGAAAGTTAACAGAGGCTTTGAGGAATCAATCGAAGAAGAATTTGGTGATTTGGTATGATTCTGTGACAAAGGATGGGGAACTCAAGTGGCAGGATGAGCTGAATGACAAAAACAAGTACAATATAAAAAAATGACTAAAAAATGAAAGAAGAATAGTTAATTAAGGATCGATTTTAATCATTAATTGTCTTTTTGTTTAGAATTTTCTTTGATGCCTGTGACGGAATTTACTTGAATTACAATTGGAACGACGATAAACTCCGAAATTCGGTGAATACTGCGGGTAACCGAAGATATGACGTTTTTGCGGGGATTGACTGCTGGGGAAGGGGTTGTTGGGGTGGAGGAGGTTTAAATACCTGTTTGGTAAGATAATTGTGGTTCATTTAAATATTAACTTCTTCATTTATTGATCTTCAAGTAATAATTTGTTTTATTTTCTTTATCCTCAGGCAGTTGACAAGATTTCACCACATGACACTTCTTATGCCTTCTTTGCTCCTGGGTAAGTTGTGTAGCTAATATATGTTATAGGATTTTAATTTACTAGCTTTAGGTACTTCAAAATAGAAAATATATTTTCTAATTGATTCTTTTGTTTTTGATTAAGATGGACTTATGAAAGCCACGACTTTCAAAAGTACCCTTTTATTGACGACGAGCTATGGACAAAGTGTATGAAGAATCTTTACTTTCGTGGCCTTACAAAAAGTCATTTGCCACTAGTCGGAACAACGATCTCTACAAACGGAAGCGTTTCTCCGGATGCCAAGTCAGGAATTTGTGATAACGCCAGTAATAGCTTTAACAATAATGGTGATAAGAGCACGAACACGAAAAAGTTTCAGATTTTCTTTGGAACTGATTTCTCAAGAGGATATGGGAATAAACGGTTCTCTTTTGGAAAGGTGAAATAGGAGACATTTGAAATTATACTTCCTAAGCGTTTAGAATATAGTAGTGACTTATTACTTATCTATCGTTCTATTTATGCTTTCAGGTTATTTCCGAAACTCCATGGTATGACCTGTCAAAACAGTCATTTCAGCCAGTAATTTTCTCATCACAAAAATGCCTTGAGTATGACTGCAGTGATCAGCAAGCCAAGCTGACAAAACTTGTCGAATCCAAGAAAAAGCAAAAGCCAGAAGATAAACAACCGGATAAGCCTTCATCTGTTTTGCTGGGCGAAGAAAGCAAAATTTTCTACGATACCACAAATGGGTTTTCTGGTGGAGGATGTTTGAAGCTGCTGAACTCTAAGAAACAAAAAGATTTTGAGGACCCAATGACCTCATCGCCAATGTAATAATTTGATCATCAAAACAATTTGTGAAGACTTCTTCCTACAAAGTTGTGTATTCATTAATTCATTACTTTTAATTATTGTGTTTCAGTTGGATTCCCATGAACATTCCCATCACAGACAGTCGCTTGACTCTGGCTACCATTGCCATTTGGAAATCCAGTTCAATTCATCATCAGCTCAAAATTTTCCTTGAACTTGGCAAAGACGGTTGTTCAAACCGAAAGATTTTGTTAGGCTCATTGGACAGCTTGGCGACCTCGATCCGTGGCAAATTTTACATTAGTTTGCGACTCGGCCAGTTTTTGGAATGTATCAACACTGACAAATCATCTGGTGCTCCAAGTACTCCTGGTACTTCCTCTCCAGAAAACAAAAATGATTTGCAGTTTTACTTTCAAAAGAACAACTATGATGAGAAGGAGCTGAATGGATGGCGAGTTTCGTAAGTTGTACACCTATTAAATTGAACTTAATTTTTTAACTCCATACTGCTCCAATTAAACTTGCTAATTTTAAAAATATTTTTATTCATTGCAGATGCTTTCTTTTTGATATCGATCAGGTGTACGATGAGTACTCCAGCATTAAATCATTGCGCGTGGGTGCGGAGGGGGACATTTCATTGGGATTTTTAAGCTTGGGACAAATCACTCATTATCATCAGTAATCAGAAGCTTATTAGCTTTTAGAACTTTTATATAACAATGAAAGACAGCACATTATGTACTTATACATTACATATTTATGTAACTTTTGAAATATTTATAAAAATGCCAAGTGCTAAGCCAATCGTAAACATATTTAGCCAGTTTTCATCTTACAATAAATTCATATCTTCAAGCTAAAATATGCCACTTTGCTGCTCTTCTTAAAGTTAATGTAGTCGATAAAATAGTACTAAAAATGTATATTTATATATTTCTATTGAAGTACGAACGTTATATATAAAATGTATAGTAAACTGCAATTTTTCCGTATTATCACAGCAAACTACACATTGATTCTCACATAAAGACATTTAAATTAAGGTTTAGTTCACGTCGAAAAAGAAGTTAATGAGAAATTGTAGATTTATTAATGAATTATTTTAAGACTGATTGATGACCAGTGTGTACTTATGTTATAATATTTAATTTAATGCTGATTATATGATGCTGTTTCTAAAACTGAAATCAACCATTCCAATAGTTTCAATTGAATATTAAAACTATTTTGAATTCGTAGATTGATTTTGATTTATATGCGTCCGGTATCGCTGTTTAAGTTTTCCCCAAAAAGAAAAACAAAAGGTAAATGTTAGTGAAACTAGTGCTTCTTTTCTCTATTATGATCATTTGATTTTTACAATTACGACTAGATCAGATTAGCAGTAGTGGTGTAGTTCCATAAATGATTACTAATTATGTAACTTTAGTCACTTCCTTAATCACCTATTATTCCAACAAAATAGCTTGTAACTCTTGCTGTTATCTTATTCCATGAAAAGTGAAATAAAAAATTTGTTAAAGAACATTTTTGTAATATTTTATTCATTTTTACATCTAAACTTTATCCTCTTCTTTCTTGCACTTACATGCACAACACTCATTACCATTCCCATCATCTTCAGCTCCAGCCCCTGATAATTGCAACTGCTTCATTTTCGTTACAATACCCGGATTCGGTTTTTCATTGACATACAGTGTAAACACATCCGGTCTGTTATAATGACCCACCACATCCAAGTCATATTTTCCTCGGATCACATCATTCAAATCAATTTCCGCCACGAGAAGCTCCTCCGATGAATAATTTGGTCCAGCGATAACTTCACCAAGTGGGGATACAATGATACTGCCTCCCCGGCAAAGAACCCTATCTCCATCTTGGTCACTGATAGCATTGGGAAACTCTGCATCTGGTGGATAATCAGATCGTTTTGTAAACTGGTTACAGCCCAGAACAAAGCAGCGGCCTTCCATTGCAATATGGCGCATGGTGTACTGCCAGCTGTCGCCATTGTCCGCAGTGGGGGCGCAGTAAATTTGAAGCCCTTTAAAATTACAAAAATAAACATTTAAAAAAATGCAAATTTAAATTAAACGACCCTCTACACTGTTTACCTTTGCTATACATGAAGGTCCTTAAAAGAGGCATATAATTTTCCCAACAAGTAACCGCCCCCACTTTCCCCGCTGGAGAATCAAAAACAGGTAGCGTCGACCCATCTCCCAATCCCCAAGTAATCCTTTCAATTGCAGTAGGCATTAATTTCCTGTGCTTTCCCAAATAAGTGCCATCCTCCTTCACAAAAACTATCGTACAATACAAAGTATGTGAAGTTGCCTCCCTCTCGATTGTTCCAACCACCAAAAATATGTCATTTTCTTTGGCAACTTTTGAAAGTCTTGTTATCGCAGGTCCTGGAATGTCAACAGCGGACTCATACCAAAGTTGGTAAATTTTCCGACCTGCCATCGCATGATTCCCAAAAATTGCCCCCAGATCCCCGCCGTGAGGATAACCCGGAAGAAACGCTTCAGGAAATAAGAGAAGCTTCACTCCTTTCGAGGCAGCGTCCTTTGTAATTTTCTCCAATCTGTCGAGAGTTGCGTCCAAGTTAAAGTTGACAGCGCTGTACTGTGCAACCCCAACTTTGACAAGTTTTTGGGGTATTATGAGACCCTTTCGGTCTTCCAGGAGCTGAGCCATTTTAATCATTTTTTCCAGACAAACAGGTTAATATTTTTTATGAGTGATTGTCTTTCAAGCCAAAGTCAAAGTGTGAATCGGAATCTAGCTGCAGATCATTTTTCTAGGCTTTATATTTTCCAAAACCCATTTTTTTATGCTGTCTTGTTAATTACTTAACGAGATGAACAACAGAATGATTATGATCAGATCGGATCAAGGTCATTTTAACATGTTGTGTTGTTGTTTCCAACTTCCAACTTGTTTCGTGAAACTGGTAAACATCAAAATTATCAAGTGCATTGGTGTCCACGCTCACATTAATCATATTATCGTTTGCTGGTCCAAGTAGCCATTCTTAAACTTGAAAGCATTCATCAAGTTTCAAGTAATTTAAGCTGTCAATTTATTTCTGTCAAAATGATAAACAAGTACTAACACTGGAAACTGTATGCTGCAAGCGAAGAAAAAATCATTTACGTATGCATGCAAGGCGCAATTGTATTGTAAGTTGAGACTTTTTACTTTGATTAAATCATCTTGTGAAATTGGATGTCAAAAGTCGACATCAAAGCATTTAATGTGAACATTGTAGATATGCAAGTATGGTAATGGCAATGTACTAAAAACAAAAATGTAAACTCAATAGTTTAACTTTACTTTGGATTTGTTCAATGCATCTCAATAAACTTAACCTTTTGGCTCTGCAAACTGATTTTGTGGGATGGGCAATGCTGAAATGATGAAATTGATAAATGTCTTAATAAATGTTGAAATTTTGACATTTCTCCCTTCTAAAAGCTTTTCGTCTGTTGCTTTTAAGGTTTTAACTTTCCATCGACCTTCATCGCACTAAGGCATTGACTTAAAACCAACTAATCAAAATAATTTTCAACCATTTTCATTTCGTCAACTCAACTTGCTAAACAAACAGATCCAGAATCCAGACCCAGCCATCGATCCAATAAATCTTCGGCAAAATGTCACTAGTAATGGAAGAACGTAAGGATCTCATAATCCCCCAAAAGTTAGTTAAAATCGGAGTGGCCCAGTACAGCTCCATTAGTTTCGACCTTGAAGCCAGTCTTCAAAAATTTGAAAGAATTTGCAAGGATGCTGCATCCAAAGACATCAAACTTCTCCTCTTACCAGAAGGATTTCTTCCTGGTTACCCTCACGGGGGAGATATTGGTGCGGGCTTTGGTCATCATGCCTTATCAAGTCGCAAAATATTTCAACTTTGGCACGAAACCGCTGTAGAGATTCCAGGACCCGCGATCCAGCGAATTTGCAAGGCAGCCAAGGAACATAACATGTTTTTAGTGGTGGGCGTCATTGAAAAGGAAACCACCTCGTCGACACTCTACTGCACCGTTGTGTTTGTAAAGGAGGACGGCACTTATCTGGGAAAGCACCGGAAACTGGTGCCGACAGAAAAGGAGAGACTACTTTGGGGAGTGGGGGATGCCTCCACGTTACCAGTTTATGATTCCCCGGCAGGGAAAGTGGGTGCGGTCATTTGTTGGGAGAATTACATGCCACTATTAAGGACAGCCATGTACACAAAGGGTAATTAATCATTAATACTTAATTAATTTAAATATGAACATAACATTTAATTCAATATTTCAAAAATATTATTAGGCATCCAGATTTACTGCGCGCCCAACGCAGATGGTCGCCAAAACTGGCAACACACCATGCGCCATATTGCTCAGGAAGGTCGCTGTTTCGTCCTTGGCTGTAATCAGTTTACTAGAAGATCTGACTATCCTGCAGATCCTGTTTTCCCCACTGCCGTAGGAGATAAGGATGGAGATCGGATTTTGACTGCTGGAGGAAGTATGATTGTGAATCCATTGGGTGATGTTTTGGCAGGGCCTAATTACACCAGTGAGGAGCTTCTCGTAGCTGAAATCGATGTGAACGAGTGTATCAGAGGAAAATATGACATGGATTGTGTGGGGCATTACAGTAGACCGGACTTGTTCACTTTGTATGTCAACGAAAAACCTAATCCGGGTTTGGTTAATACTTTAAGCAAGTTAAAACTTGCGGTTAATGATGATGCTGTGGAGTGTCAGAATCGTGACGAATGAAAACCTCATCATGTTTTTGGCATCTATATTCGGAATGAATTTCACAAAAAGTGATAATATTGATTTATGATCATTAAACATTAACAGAATCAATATCCCAAAAAATACATCAAGTGCATTTCTCTTTAAATTAAATAAAATATCCTTAAATAACCAACTTCACTTTTTAAATATGATGCATCGTGGGTTGTTTTTCCTGAAATTATACGTCTGCCATATTCATACACACGTGCATAAATAAATAATACGTTATATTAACTCGAAAAATTAGACATAGCAAGTTTTTCAACTCCGCATCTCATTAACATTCTGCTAATGATAGCCTAGCTGGACCTAAATATTTACTACATTTAGCATTTTGGCAAAGCAGCAGTGGAATTCCAAAATTGAAATTTCCAGCAGATTAGTATAATTGGCAATTTCATCCACTTAAAGTAAGTCAGTAGGGTTATATTCTCTAAATGTGTCATATCTTGCACATTCTAAAACATATATATAGCTATTCAGCATACATATATCCAAGTATTAAGTTATATAAGATAAAATTCCTAAAGCCAAATTTTTATGGTTTCCATATAGCATAATATCCTGCCCATCTGTCCCTAAGCTTTCTGCAATACCTATAACTTATAACCCTAAAAAATTTCAGCTCTTTTTGTTGAGTTGACTCGACTGGAAGCTTACGCACAAGGAGGAGTGCCGTGTCGTGTAATATCGTGAGAACCAGGTTTCACCACTATTTTTTTCTTCTACTCATAAAGATAGTGAGAGTGATGAATTTTAGCAGATGTATAGATTTAACATATTAACACATTGACCATATGCCATGCTTTCGGGTTAGCACCACAATAGCATTTTTATGCTAATACTTGTACTAAATTTGGCCTTGTACATTCTTCTACTTGTAAAACAAAACTTCAGGGTCATCATCATATCATGTAGGGATTATATTGTACCAGCTTCTAACTTTTTGTCCACTTTACATTTCCCCGGCCAAAGAAAAAGACGCAGTTTTTTTGCTAATTTTGGACTCATACGAAATTACATAATAATCATGGCTGAAACTCAAGTCCCCAAATTAAAGTTAAGTAGTGGTCACCTTATGCCCCAGTTGGGGTTGGGCACTTGGCAGGTGAGCAGTTTTGCTAAAATGAAACAATTTCATAAGTTTCAATTATAAAAATAAGACCAAAAATTAATTATTTTTTTCTGCACAGTCCAAGCCTGGTGAAGTCTCTGCTTCCGTAAAAACCGCCATCGAAGCCGGCTACCGTCACATTGATGGTGCCCGCATTTACCAAAATGAGCCCGAAGTCGGAGAGGGTATCAAAGCAAAAATTGACGATGGAACAGTAAAGCGTGAAGACCTATTCGTGGTCAGCAAGCTCTGGGATAATGCTCACCGTCCCGACTGTGTTCTCCCTGCCATCAAGAAGACCCTTGCTGACCTTGGCTTGGAATACCTTGACCTCTACCTTATCCACTGGCCCATGGGTCTTCAACCGGGCGAGGACTTGGTTCCCACAGACAGTGATGGAAATTGGCTGATGGACAATGAGACGGATTTGAAGGACACCTGGAAGCAAATGGAAAAGTTGGTTGAGTTGGGTCTCACCAAGTCCATTGGAGTATCCAACTTTAACAAAAAGCAAATTGAAGACATTCTTACGATAGCTACTATCCCACCAGCTAATAACCAGGTAGAGTAGAAAAAATTTCTTGGAGTGACCTTGAGAAATGTTAGCAAAAAACATGTCATGCTGCGTGGAAATGCTAATGGCAGTCTATATTCCTTTTTTTGCTTTTAGATTGAAATGCATCCATACTTCACCCAAAGTAAATTGGTTGAGTATTGTACCAGCAAAGGCATTACGGTCACTGCTTACAGCCCATTTGGCTGCCCCACTCATCCCACAGCCAAGCCAGGAGATAAAAAGCTTTTGGAGGAACCCAAACTTGTGGAAATTGGAGAGAAGTATGGAAAGGGGGCAAACCATGCTATTTTGAGATGGATGGTAAGTTTATTTAAGAATTTACCTGTTTCGATTTTTTTTATGGCATAAACATTTTCTATGTTCTTATGCAAACTTACAACTTGTTTTACTGAACAGCTCCAAAAGGGTGTCATCACCATTCCCAAGAGTGTCACCAAGAGCAGAATCATTGACAACTTTAATGTGCTCGACTTCGCTCTGACAGAGGATGACATGAAGCAGGTGGAGAGCTTGGACAAAGGTCCGGATGGTAGGATTAATGGAGAGCTCATGTTGAAAGGCTCAAAGGACTATCCATTCAACGAAGAATTCTAAACTGCAATCCAATCCAACCCATTTACATACATCATCACCCACACCACCATCAAAGTTGTGTTTTTTTCTATTAAATAATGCCAATTACCATGAGGCATAAAAAAGACACTAGAATAAAAAAAAATAAAAAAACAAACCTTTTAAATGCGCTATTTTACTAAGCATAAAAAATCCAGGGTTTTTCAGCAAAGCAATGATTGATTATCTGTTCTTGTTAAAAAAAAATAATCCTAATCAAATCAGTAAACTTACTTTGGATTTGATAAAATTTAAAATGTATCTAGTCTTTTGGAGCAAAATTGTCTCGGACGTGGGCAATGAAGTTGATAAATGATGGGTGAAAAGTGTCAATTAAAAAAAAAGATTTATCGTATTATGGGTGGAATTGATTGAATGATATCATTGTATCAGAGGAATATGTGACATGGATTGTGTGGGGCATTGGAATTACATTACAGTAGGTAATATTTGTTCACTTAGCATGTGAGAAGGAAAAACCGAATCAAGGGTAATTTTAATGAGCAAGTTGAAGATTGAGATTTTTGACGATGAAACTCAGGATATTCTTAATTTCAGTAATATATATCAGTTTTATTGAACATGCGATATCTTTTCGTTCATGAATTTTATCAAGGAAAGTATGTTCAGTTATTGTCTTTAAACATTATCATGGGTTATCATTCTCATCAAAACTCTGTGCATGTCAATCTCTGCAAATTGAATTTTAAGTATATCTTTTGACACTTCATATTACTATTTTGAAAATAAATGGATTCATTTTATTTCAATTATCAATTATCAAACTGTCTGGCAGCGGTGAAATCCCAAAATTGAAACTAACGTTAGGGGTTAGGGTTAGGAGGAGTTGGAATAACATTCCCAAATGTGTCATATCTTGCACATTCTAAAACATACTTATTACTTAATATGTGTTTGAAGTCAAATTGTGCATATATGGCACTGGCACACATAGCCTTCCTGTCGGTACCCGCACGCAGCATCTTAATCCAAAATATTCAGCTTTTTTTTCTAAGTTGACTGGAAGGGGACGCTCCGGGATTGTCATATCGTGAGAACCACGTTTCACTTCAAAACTATTTTTTTGTATGCAGAAAGGTTGTAGTATAGTGTAGTGATTACTTTAAGAGATAAAAATTTAAACAAACTAACACATTGATTGACCATATACCTTTAGAAACACTTGCGTGTTATATGCTTTATGCAAATAATAAATTTACTTGTTTTGGCTTTAGTCATCATGACATGACTTTTTTTATTGTTACATAAAAAGTTGTTGAATGCAACTTGTCTATGGATAGATTGTTCATCTTCTAAAACAACTCTTCAGGGTCATCACAGAAGACAACCACCTTGTAACTTTTTGCTCACTTTGTATTTCTCCAGCAAAAGACGAGTACAGATTTTTTGCTAATTTTAGACCATACAAAAAATTACATTGTTATCATGGCTGAAACACAAATGCCCAATTTAAAGTTAAATAGTGGTCACCTTATGCCCCAGTTGGGTTTAGGGACTTGGCAGGTAATTAATTTGAGGAAAGGGATAATTTAGACTAGAAAGTCTACAGAAAGGAAACTAATAATTTATTTCTTGCAGTCCAAGCCTGGTGAAGTGGCTACTGCAGTTATCACTGCCATTGAAGCCGGTTACCGCCACATTGATGGTGCTCACTTTTACCGAAACGAAGCCGAATATGGAGCTGGTATCAAAGCAAAAATTGACGATGGAACAGTAAAGCGTGAAGATTTATTCGTTGTTAGCAAGCTGTGGGGTAATGCGCACCGTCCCGACTGTGTTCTCCCTGCCATCAAGAAGACTCTCGATGACCTTGGCTTGGAATACATTGACCTCTACCTTATCCACTGGCCCATAGGTCTTCAACCGGGTGGGGACTTAATTCCTATGGACAATGATGGCAATTGGCTACTAGACAATGAAACCGATTTGGCCGATACTTGGAAGCAAATGGAAGAGGTGGTTAGATTAGGTCTCACCAAGTCCATTGGAGTATCCAATTTTAACAAAAAGCAAATCGAAGACATTCTTAAAATTGCCTCTATTCCACCAGCGAATAACCAGGTAAATAGAAAGGGTTATTTGAGTGACCTTGAAAAATGTGAAAATGAACCAAAACATGCTATGCATGCTGTGGAAATGCTTGTAGAATTTTCTATCAATTTTAATTTTTCTAGGTTGAAATGCATCCATACTTCCCCCAAACTAAATTGATTGAATATTGCACTAGCAAAGGCATAACTGTCACTGCTTATAGTCCATTCTGCTTTGGAGATAAAAAGCTTTTGGAGGAACCCAAGCTTGTGGAAATTGGAGAGAAGTACGGCAAAGCTGCAAGCCAGATTATTTTGAGATGGATGGTAAGTCATCATGGTCAACATATCATATTTTAATTTTAATGACATAAAACTTAAATAACTTTATTTTTTCATGTCAAATCTACTTTTTTTATTGGATAGCTTCAAAAAGGTGTCAGCACCATTCCTAAGAGTGTCACCAAGAGCAGAATCATTGACAACTTTAATGTACTCGACTTCACTCTGACGGAGGATGACATAAAGCAGGTGGAAAGTCTGGACAAGGGTGCTGATGGTAGGTTTAATATGGAACTCATGGCGAAAAATTCAAAGGATTATCCATTTAATGACGAATTCTAAGCTCTAATTGACTTACATCACCCCCACCTTGTGTAAATGCAAATTGCCACGCCACGAGGAATAAGAAAAACGCTTGAATAAAAGTTTTCCAAAACTAGAATTCTTAATTAATATTCCACATTTTTCCAAACATTAAAAATTGAAGGTGTTTTTTTGTGGCAAAGCAAACTTCTTTGCTATGTCATGACATATTTTACTTAAATCCTTAATCTTGTTTACCTGATCATTGTAAACCTTGCGTATTGCCGAAAATAATACATCGCTAACCACCAGAGTTGTGCTGTATTACTAATGTTAGCCATTCATCAATCACGATTCTCATGCCAAGAAAACATTCCAAAATGTTTTTTAAAGAAGAAAGCTGGAGTAGATGAATTAGTAATTTGTTAGCTTAAGCGAGAATCTTTGATGATGATGAGATCATCGGTCACAAAACGAGAAGATATAGTCATGATTATATTATTGTTTTGTGATATGATATGATGATAATTAATGCTGAAGCCTACCACCAACCACGTCAAAAATGGGTAAAGAAAAATCCACCTTTCACATTGATGGATACATGGAACATGGAACTATCAGAGAATGACCGACTGACTGACTGACATTCATAATTTATATTCTCCAGTCAGTCAGGGCATTATGCTGCAAGTAAAAATATACATAAATTGATTTTTTAATGTCAAACAAAACAAGAATTAAGGAAAATACACAATCGTCAGGTCAGGTATATGCTGAAGGAAATGTCATGTCATCTAAACAGAGCGCCTGCTAAATGCTTTAGTTCAAGTCATTTTATCTTACTTCATAGCTATTCATATCACATTTTTACTCATTTTAAGAAACCTACGAAATGTATTACCCATTTATCTTTACAGACTATAAAATATTATGAATTGCCAGAATTAATGCTGGGTAGTTAAAAATGTACAAAATTGTGGAGACAATTCAACACAGCTGGGGAATTAGGACTTTCATAATTTTAACCGGAAAATGGGCTTTAAAAATCAATTTACTATGATAAATTGCAAAATGCTTGTCGTGCAAGCTATTATCTGAAAATGTTTGAACAATTTGCTTCAAAAAGCAATTTTTCCTTCCAAAATTGTTCTGCTCTTTGTGAAACCTTTACTTTGCCAATCAATGACGTGTAACACAACACGTCAACACAACTAACTATATATATACCTTGAAGAATTGCAAAATGCTGAATTGCATTTTCATAAAATCCTAAATGCACAAATAAATTCGAAAGGAACAATTCAATATGCCCTCCAGAATCTAACAAGAATATACCTTCATCTCAAAAAATCATAGTCATCACCTTTCTTTCAAGTTTTTAAAGTGTTGATAATGAAACACTGCAAAAGATGATTACTATTACAAAGCACGGTGTATATAATTTGTTGTTATTGCATGCTTTATGACAATTATGATATTTTGTTCATTTCAATTGAATGCATGACAAATCAAAATACTTATTTTGACTTTCTTAAAATTACTCTTCAACCTTAAATGGAGATATATGTAGAAAAACTCTATCATCACAATAGATTGAAGTACAAAAACTTGTCTATCATTTTCTACATTTTCTAAAACCTGACAAAAAAAATGTTTTACCTTGACTGTGCTTTGGACTAATGACACATTAGTCCAAAGCAAAGTGATCACATGAATCTTGCATGGACAATTACAATTATTCCAACAACTTACATGCATAAATGGAAAGCTATAATAAAATGACTCCATGTCATACAACATACAACAAGCCATTATACTCAATTTTCCCATTTTTTGTTTCCGCTGCACAAAAACACGGGTTGCTAATCTATCCTAATCATTCGAGAGACAAAAAAATTTCTTATATCATTTCATATCTCTTCCAGCTTGCCAACCTGACTGGCAAAAAAAAACTTGCCATTTCTCTACCCACGCTAAACTATACACTAAACTAATATAATATTTATCACCTTAATTTTTCCCATAAAAATTATATTCCAACTCGGATAAAAACTCCAATACTTTCCACAACTTTGCTTTAGTCCGCCGCATACCACTCCGCAGTTTGGTTCTAAAAAGTTGCGAGTCAGTAGTAACCAATTTATTCAAACCAATCAATCAGCCTGGATCAGTTAAGCTCGCCAAGCACTAACCAGCACTCCTCCAACAGCCACAAAACTATTACCACTTTCCTAACAAACATAATAAAAATGGCCACCGAAGACATCTACTTCAAAGACAAGGTTATCCTTGTCACCGGTTCTAGTAATGGGATGGGCCTCCACATGTCCCTCCGTTTTGCCAAACTTGGAGCCAAGGTAGTGATTCAGGGTCGGGATGAAAGGAAAATGGCTGAAGCTGCTGAGCAAATCACTGCCGTATCCCCAATCGGCCACAAACCACTTCAAGTGAAGGCAGACGTGACGGTTGATGCTGACTTGGTCAATTTGGTGAACAAAGTTATTGCAACACATGGAAAGTTGGATGTGCTGGTTAATAACGCTGGAACAATAGCGCTGAGTCCTATTGATGATCCCGACCTTATGAAAAAATTTGATAATCAAATGAGTATCAATGTGAGGGCGCCGGTGTTACTGTGCTCATTGTGTACTCCCCATTTGGAAAAGACAAAGGGAAATATTATCAACATTTCTAGTGGAATTGGCATGCGAGCAGTAAGGAAATAAAATCATTAAAAAAATATTGTCGCATTTTACCCCAAAAAATTGTATACAAATTTTTTACTTGTTTCTTTACAAGTTCCCTGGAGCGATTGGCTACAGCACTTCAAAATGGGCTGTGATGATGGTCACCGAAGGTCTAGCTTTGGAGCTGGGGCCAAAGGGAATCCGTGTCAATACAATTAATCCAGGATTTATAGAAAATCAGCAGTGGCATGACAAGGCTGGATATGGACCGGAAGTGGGGATTGCTTTTAAAAAGGGAAATCCTTTAGGAAGAAATGGAAGGATTGAGGATATTGTCAACATGGTTGTCTTTTTGGCAAGTGATGCTGCGAGTTATGTGAATGGTGTGGCCATTCCTGTGGATGGAGGAATTACCAAAACTATCCAAGGAACAGCTTTTGACTAAAAGTACATTTTATGCCATGAGTGGAAATTTTCCATCTCACATTTAAATATGCAGACAAATAATTAAAAAAGTAATACTTGAGTAATTATGTTATAGTTTCACTATTCTTTTAAAAAATTTAATTTTTTAATTGGAGTTACACAATTAGTTTGGATTATAAGTTTAATAAAATAATAAATTAATGCACTACAAAAGTTGGTATTTTGTTGAGCGGAGAAAATGTTCATGGCTGGTTAGATCGATTAATACTTTTGCGTGAAGTTTTACAAGATGTGGTTTGGCTCTCAACAGGTATCGGAGACCCTTGTCAGATATCTAAAAAGATCAAAAAAATCACAAATAAGTCATTATAAAAAATAGTTTAAATTATAAATAAATAATTAATTAATTTACCGCAGTTTCAGGTAAGCTAATCGAGGTAAGTTCCGGCACAAAGATCAAACCTTGAAAAATGGACGCATCTGTAATTCCAGGTAGAGGTTGTGGGTACAATTCGAACATCCGAAGCTCTAAAAA